>VZTL01018297.1:0-13737 GCA_013400535.1 Scopus umbretta | reverse complement strand
CTTCATGCCCCTGGTGATTATATCCCAAGACAGACTTGTTCCAGAGAAAGAATAGAAAAAAAGTTGTTGAAGAGACTCATCTTTCTACTAGCTGTAATGCTGTTTGTATTTGTGCCTCCTGTAAGATGTGTGGTTTAATACATAAATGCTTACATACGGGCCTATTGTCAGCAGCATGTGTTTTGTGGTCACTCAGTGGAGGAGAGGTGATAGTCCTGTACAACAGTTAGGGAATAACAGGGGCAGTTAAGTATATGTTAGTGCAATCACACAGGTTACAGATGTTTAAAGCTTCCCATAGGTGGAAGCTTTAACTTCTGTTATGGTTTCAAAAAAGGGAACCAGAGGCAATAGGCAAAAGCAGACCAAAAGGCAATACCTATCTACCTGTCCTACAAGCAGAAAGGAAGAGTATCTCATGCGCTAATACTATGTCTAGGACTCAGCAAATGAGACTAAGAAATGTTGTGGGGAACACAGACAATAGAAAAACAAATGTGATGGATGTGGAGGTTAGAAAGACACCCTGCATTCTTGCTACATATTTTTTTTTGTTAGTAATATATATGCATTTTTCTACTTTTTTAATTATATGTATATGTGTTTGACCTGGACAACATAATTAGCTACATGGAGTTATCGGTGTATTTGTGTATGGGGAAGCTTAGGAAATGCATAGTGGACTTCCAGCCCCTCTTTGGTGGGTTTAAGAGGGGGGTTCAAATTTCTGAAAGTATAGCAGAAGAATCAAGGATAAGCCTGAAGGATTCCCTTTCAAGAAATTGTAGTGGAAATGTCCCCTAGACTTTGGATATCTTGGTGCTTCTTTCCTCCAGCTGTACAGCAAGCCAGTCGTGGCAACCCTTCCTACAAAGCTGGCAGCCATGTTGAGAGGCACTGTCACAGAATGTTGCCTCTTCTCTAAACAGTTTTCGGTGGAACCAAAGCCACCCTGACATTATGCAGAGAAATCACAACTCTGCTTTCTTTTAAAGGTGTAACTGAGGTTGTCTTGGGAAGACAGTAATCATTTTCCATTGTTTCCTTTAAAACTGAAACTAGATTTCCAGTATTATATTCTGTTTCAAAAATTGGAGACTGAATTGAAGAGATAAAAAATGTCATGGTCAGGGAAAGTTGGCAGAAAAAATGAAGTCAAAGAGGGATTATGTGGGTGTTCAAACACACTGCAGAAACACTAAGGGAAAAACTGAAGGAGATCATGAGTAGTGTTACTGCTCACGTTGTCTTCCATTATTCTGGTTTCCTTTCATATTTTCAGAATTTTCCACTTAGTTTCTGAGGCACAGAAAACCATGACCACTTTCCTAAATGCCATCTTAATTTCAGTGCAGTGAATTTAATTGGAAGTAGCACCCAATGAGTTGAAAAACAAGTACAACCCCAAATCCAGTGCTAATACCACTGGGGCTTGGTATATGCAGAGAACTCATTGCATGAAGCTCAGCAAAGGATCAAGACTAAAATCATTAGTTAGGCTGACTTGAAGAATTTGGAAACTGATTCTGCAGCGACCCAATTTGTATGAAGCCTGTCCTGTGAAGTTACACATAGGCAGAGAGTAAATTTATTTGTAAGACTAGACAATTTTCAGATTACTGGGCCACTTGCATCAAAAATCTCATCTTTGTGAAAGAATTTGTAAGTCCAGTGAAATCACCAATCTTTGTGAAAGAATTTGTAAGTCCAGTGAAATCACCAATCTTTGTGAAAGAATTTCTAAGTCCAGTGAAATCACCAATAAAAGAAACACCAAAAGATCCAACATCACATTTTTAAAATGTATTAAAATTCTTAAAACATAAAACTCGTAATAGGTGAAAAAACTAAATCTAAAGTAGTTAGGAGTTCCTATTTTTATTAATTTTAAATATTTCTGTAACTAGAAATGCCACTAAATAAAAAGTCTATAACACATTGTATTGTATTTTGATCATGCAAAGAAGGTTCTGTCACTGTATGAGAAGGGCTGGCAAGGATTCATCTATAGTTGGAAATCATGTTTGATTTTATTTTTTTTTTTGATAATTCAATTGTCCCAAATGTGAATTCTCACCTTTTGCCAACTCAATAGGAGAGAGAAAATGAGAAGCATATCTCCAAGTAGAGAATAATGAAAAGAAAACATTTGTCATTCTAAACTGACTAGAAAACAGCAAGAATAAATCAGACAAATCAAGCATTGTGGTAACTGTTTTACGGTGTTATGCTTTTTTTATACCTACTATTAATTGAATGACAATTCCTATTTACAGTGGGATACCCAGGTAATCTGGATTCAAAAGGTAAGGTGCTTGTGGTAAAGGAGTTCAGGATATACCGCCGAGAAGTAGCTACTAATTTAAGGAATAATTTACTGCTGGACTCAGAAAGCTGGTTGCTGGCTCTGTTTTTCTGTCTGTCTGTCTGTCTTTCATATTATTTCCTTTCATTTAGAGTTATTAAAAAGTAGTAAATGAATCTGAACTTCCACACGGGATTCTAGCAGCCATGGTAGCTGAAATCCCAAAACACGCTGACATCCTGATCGCAGCAGAAGTGTAACAACGGGGGACCTTTGTTCAAAGGTTTGAAATTACTAACACACCTTCTGGTGAACAAATACACCTGTGGTGACATTTATGAGTAGAATCTATTCAACATGCAAAATATCCAACTAAGTTAATGGTGTGGCTGACAGAACTTGAACAGTAGTTTTAAGCCTATGTATCTTTGATTTCATTAGGCTTAAATCTTCACATTAGGCTTAAATTCTGTAACATATTGTTTGAAGTTACCATCATTTTAGGTATTACATGAAATGCTTCTTTTTGTGTTGCATGTGTAGCAGTTGTACTTCCTCTAGGAACGCTATACAGTCTATTGGTAAGAATCGTATGCGTTCATAGAACATTAACTTTGACTTTCAACATAATACACAGGTAAGATAATCCTTCACTCAGCTGCAGGATCATCATATTCCAGAGAACTTGCTATATAGGCAAGAATAAAACATTAAGTATGATTTGTAGTAAACCTACTATTAATCCATTTCTTTTCTTTCACAGTAGTCTCCAATTCTCTCCCCCATCCCACTGGGGAGGGGGAGAGTGAGTGAACGGCTGTGTGGTGTTTAGCTGCCTGCCGGGTTCAACCACAGCACCATGCCTCTGCAAACACTTTTGTTTCTTTTAATGTTTTGTTTCTTTTGGATTTAGACTATGTGTTGACTCTGCTGTTCACTCTGGATAACAGCTGTTCTCACTGAATTGGTTGTTTTGGTGTCATCCTTCTCTGCACAAGGATTTGTTTTTCTATCTGTTTTCCTCTGGAGGCAGGCTCTTACTCATGATACTCCAAGAAGTTTTCATTTTGTGGATGCATCCTCCTATCTAGAATTTTCATACAAGTGAGATTGCTCTGTCTCTACTAGTTTTACACATGAAAAGAAAATAAAGGAGAAGACAAAATTGCCTTGGTAAGTTTCTCTTCCATTGCAATTCACTGCAAAGTACTATGGCATGCCAACAACAAAGATCCGCAGTATCAAGACTTTATGACCAGGTATAGATTTGTATCATTAAAATAAATTCAAGCTTTGACCAAATGACTGGAATACTGAAATAGAGAAGCACTCAAAGATGAGTAGATATAATCTGTACATAGACTATTACACAGTTAAACAAAAGTGCAGTAATAGATTAAGATTTGACTGGCAATGAAATCAGCTTTACTCTCTGTTCCAGCAGACAAGTGATAACAGACTGTCAAAAACTGAAAGAGAGATTTGAGGTGTGAGTTAGTGATTTATGAAAAATACATTTAAGAAATCACAAATACTGTGTTAGGAGGCAAAAGGTCATAAAAAGTGGATCAATTTACAAACTTTGTTCAGAAATACAAGGGCTAGTCAGAAAGAAATATCACAAACCTAAAAAGAGCTTTACTCGCTCATTAGTGAATTGCTCATAAAAAAACGTGAAGAGACCCAAAACATGTATTTTTAACTCAGCTATAATCTCCACTTCAATATATAGCTAAAAAAGTGAGAAATTAATCAGTAGCAGAGACAAATGCCTAAATATATTAAAAGAAATGCCTCATGAAAATATTAATTATTAAATGAAAAGGAAATATAACAACTCGAATTACTTCTGGGAGTTATCATAGTAATATAGGACTCAAAATTACTTCAAGAGATTATCTTAGTGTATTCAGTGACAAAAAATTAAGTGTATCTAACCTTTCCCTGTGAGTTTTTTTTCCAAGTTATGAACTTGTTCTGGTATTTCAACATTTACTGTTAGAAAATATTCCTCCCAATGTCCAATGTACATCTTTGCTGTAAATTAAAATTATTTCTAGTCGATCTTCCCCAGTTTCCTGGAAAATGATTGATTATGAACTCGGGTATAGTGCCATTCCTTTATTTGAAAGCAAGTCCTCCTCGAAATCTCTTTTCTGAACTGAACAACCATTGTTTTTTTCAGTCTTTATTCAAAGCCATATAGTTTTAAGCCTACCCTCAAAGGCGGGTTTGCTCAGTAGTGAAAGCATGTGTTAGTCTCTATAGCCTCTGAAATTATTTTAAATCTATTGCATAACAATATTTCTTTTTGTGGTTACTAATATTGTGATATATATTGGAAATTATTGTTTAATTTAATGGGATTTTACAGGCTATAAAATCTTCTTTAAGACTGACGTATTCATCTATTTTCTTACATCTAGGAAGAATAGGGGTTAAATTTAAAATACTATAGAGATGAGAACTCTGAAAAGTAATTATATAACATCTGAATTCCAGTTATGCAAAGTTCCTGACTTTTACAATATTTTAAGCTTCTAGAAATTTGGAAAACAGGATTGTAATAGGCTTTTATGCAGGAGGATCCTAACAAAACTAACTTGATCTGGGATTACCTTTATTCACCCCGAAGTATGCTAGGTATTTCGATGTCAATGATATGACAGTCCATAGGTGAAAGTATTAATTCCATATTCAGTGCTTACATTTTAGACAACATGCAGGATAACAGTAACAAAAAGTAAGGAGGACATGCATGGAGAGAGGATGCGGTTTACCAAACCACAGGATACACGAACTGCTTAAGTTCTAGGCATTTTCATTAATTGAATATTGATGCTGTGGCGAACGGGAAGCCTTATAGTACAAATTCATGTCACCAGGCATTTTTATTCGCTCCCAAAATATTTGATGAATTGTTGATATACTAGAAAAGCTATTGATTATTTTTCCTTTGATCTTGCTTCATGTCTTCTACCTCTTTCCTAAAATGTTTTTTGAAGTGTGTGATTCCCACTTGCTTTTTATGAGTGCAGATTCAGCTGTATATTGCAAAAACAATGGTTTTTTAGGCACTGCTATGAATTTTTTGTTATATTGCTGACTTGTGAATTTAGACTTTGAAATTTTGTCAGTTATGACATCCAATTCGTGCAGTCCTTCCAGCACCTCACGCGCTTTCTTCTGGAAAAGTCAAAAAAAAATCCCCTTCTTCTGCAGATGAGATGCAAAGGGCATTTACAAGAACCAGCAACTGCCAAATGACATGCTGCTGGCTGGCAGGCTGCTTCTCTAATCCGGCTTCATTTGCCAGTGCATCGCTTGATCACCTTACACAGAGAATATAGTAACCTGACTGTCGGATCACCCAGCCTTTAGTGGTGGCTGTAGAACTCCTACAATAGAACATTATTAAGACATTTGGACATATAAAAATTTGGTTACTTTCCTGTATTTTTCTTTGCTCTAGCTATCACTGCGATGATCAGTTTGGACCCATTCAGCTTTCTGCTCTTCTCCTGTTTTGTACTTTGCATAGGAAACGTTTCTTCTTTGGTCCTTTTGGTCAGCAGGAGGTGGTGCAATGTAAGCTGGCTGCTGTTTATGCTACAGTGATCCCTAAGGTGCTCCCATGCCTTCATCACATCTTCAAATTAATTTGGTATAGCACCCTACTGCTTGTGTGCTTTCCCCAGAGTAATTACAATTTCGGTCAACTTCTGTACATTTTGATACTCAGTGTTTTCCCTGCAGTGATGGTGTTTGCATTATGCATTTCTCCCCTGCATCCTGTGGCTGCTGTGCATGCACAGCCGGCCTCGCCTGACCCCTGGCCTACCGTGTCAGAGTTCTTGCCCAGCTCCATCTGTATCGCCTCGAAGGACAGCTGTTAAATTGTACACCTATGCCTGCTTTTAATATCTGAAGCTGTTTGGCTGTTCTGGCTAATATTATGGCATAAACCAATTTTTATTTTTTTTTAAATAGGAGCAATTCTGGAAATTGATCACTTTTGTGCCTTTTTCGAGAAATGACTCATACACTACTCTACCATATATCATCAAGAGTACTGTTGACAGCTATTTGGGTGATGTAGTTTGAGTTTCAGATTTTACATGCACTAAGCTTTGGTTGATATGTCACCCCTTTCCTGCTCTCCATTGGTATAGTTCTGTGCAATCTCAGCCCTGCCTGGCTTTCTGGCAGCACCTCTGCCATGTCCTCTGGGCTCTACAGGTCTCCGGAACGATGTCAGTCTTCATAGGTGTCTGTGTATTGGGACTGAATTATATTTCTTGCCAAATAATGTCTCCCTGTATTCAGTTGCTTCAGGAATGTTTGCTTATGTACCTACTTATTTTCAGGTAGGAACTGGTTTTCTTTCAGTTCTATAGAGATCCATTGATTAATTGCTTGTTAATTATCATTGACTAATCAATGATAATTAAGCAGGCCATAACATGCCTTTAAATATTAAGCATTTGCATACATGAATATTCAGCCTTTTATTAATATCTAGAGTAGATGAATTATCTGTGGTCTTTGCTGTTAACTCGTAGAACTTGTACACCGTTTTTCCCTATAACATATTCAGAATTTGAAATCACTTACCTGTGTCTTTTTAATTCATTCTGTGCAAATTTCTTTTTGAACAGCAGCATCGATACTTCCAAAATGAAACGGTTTGCTTTTTTCCTCCCCCCAGCTCCCCATGCTGCTTAGCAGCTTGTTAAGCAGCTGGGTTGGCTACCCACAGCTCAGCCCTAGCTGTCTGATTTTCTAAGGCACTCCCCTTTTCCCTTTTTCAACTCCTAGGGAAGGCATGCTGAGAAGTAGATGTTTGACTTTTGACACAATACAGTGTTAACATTTAGGCTGTGAACTTCTTTCACAACAAATACACCTTCCTTCTATTTGCTGCCTTAGAGAGTAATTTTTGCCATTGAGAATTTGTCAGTTTTAACTTGCTGTTTCTTTTCTGATTCATATTCCTACTTAAAATTAATAGCAGTCAATATAATGCTATTTCTTTCTCTCTTCACTCCTATTGTTTTCTTTTCAGACCTCTCTTACCTACAGCAGTGTATGTTGTTCTTTTCTTTTGAATCTTTTGACCTTCATATTATAATATTGGGCCCCAGTGATTCAAAATCACTTCTTATATTTAAAATGATAGACTGGATACTGTTATACACCTTCTTGGAACTGTTGAAGCTCTTGGCACGCAGCTAGGTCTTGTGAGGATATACTGACATTTCTGCTTTAGGGAAAACATTTATTCTTCCAACACTTTGTCAAACTCTCTAGCTATCATGCTATAGATAGAACAATTTAATTTCTTCCTGTGGCTTTTTTGTCTCTTGCTACTCCTTGAAGCTTGTTCCCCCGTTGATGGAACTTCTGCAGCACCTTGTTTCTCGTCCTGTAACTTTCCCTTTTGCCCTTTCTGCTGAAATCAGAACTGGTTTCTGGCTTTGATCCTTTCCTCACTGAGACTCTAGGAGAAGTCAGTGCACAGGATTTGCAGTGAATCTCTCTATAATTTTTTTTTTTTTTGTCTGCTAGGCTTGTGTGATTTATGTACAATGCTGTTCTCTTCCTACTCCTGCTGTCATCATCTGCTTTAATAGCATGGTTGTGACGATGGATGCTATTATTAGTCTCATATGCTTGCATAGTATGGAAGCATTATCATCTCTGTGGAAGAAAGAGAACTGAATGAGTCAAACATGGTTTTCAGAGGAAGAGGTCTATGAGTCACAGAAAATACTTTATTCTTCTGTCTTTAACTTCTTAGCCCCGCCCCCCCCTGTGTAAACTACCTTATGAAATTTCTGTGCTGCTTTTCGTATTGATTTCTGTGATATTAAACTATTCCTTGAACAGTTCAAACAGTTGCATCCAACATTCTTTTTGTTAAAAATCAAATTCTACATCTTAATCCATGTTAGTTACTGTTATCTAAAGATAATAGCCCTAAATAATGTATCAGTTCTGCTGTGGCTGGCTTCTAATGTGGCTTCTTATTTTGACAGCTAAATTCCTTTAGAGTGAATTTCCTCAGACGGATGACACATTTTAATTCTGAAACTATATCGATATAATATATATTTTATCTAAATATGTATTTTATGTATTGGGGGAAAAAAGGAAAGTGCTCTTCCTGGGACTCAAAAATAGGAATATGGCATTTTATTCCTAACAGTGTAATTCCTGTCATATAAGTATTTTTTCTCTTCTGCCTGTTTAAGTCTACATTAATAAGATCCCACATCAAAATAATATAAAGTGAAAAGGTCCATTAAAGACTATATTACCAGGAGTTTCTCTACCAGTTTTTGAGTTTTCTCAGATCCAATGCTAATGAAAATTTGTCTCAGTTGTCAGCATTAAGCCAGATATGTAAGAAGTCAACAAAAAAAAAAAAAAAAAACCACAACATTTTGGAAGGTATTTGAAAAAAGACAATGTCTCTAGCAGATTATTTAGAGAATCAGATACTTGCTTTGAGACATTTCTAAGATTCAGCATATTTAGATTGGAAAGAACACACAATTAATTTTACTTAGTTTGAAGGTGCAATTGTTTGGTGCAAGTTCTTTGGAAGACAGCGATAGGTGTGAGACTGGTTCCTAAATGAGGAAACACATCATCTGTGAAGCACACTACATAGCTGTGTGGGATGTGTTGTGGTTTAACCCTGATTGGCAACCAAGCACCACACAGCCACTCGCTCACCCTCCCCCTACCCCAGTGGAATGGGGGAAGAGAATCAGGGGGGGGAAAAACCAACCAAACCCTAAAACCCGTGGGTTGAGATAAAGACAGTTTAATAGGACAGCAGAGAAAGAGAAAATTACAATAATAACAACAGAATATGCAAAACAATAAACTGGGATACTGGGGCAGGACAAGTATCTGGGAGGGCACATGTGGTCATGGCAGCAGAAAGAATGGAGGAGCTTAGGTGTAGGGCTCGAGTGTGGTGAAGACCACAGCAGTGAGAGCAAACTTAGGGGGGAAAAAAAGTGGAGAATTACTGTTGGAGAAGAATAGCCCTGCTGCTTTGGGGAATATGCTAGAGTTAGAGAAAAGAACTATGGTGTAACATGTTACAAAGTCCACATTTCTTGCATCCTAGTAACGGGAGGTCTTCCAGTAGATTTGGGGATACTTTTTTTCTCTTCCTTTTTATTATCATTCCCTTGATTAGGTTGGTTATTTATGTAATACAAAGGCAGTGATGATCCATTCAGTTATAGCTGATTTACAGATGATGTAAAATGACTATTCATAATGCCTACTATTTATATTGTTCAAAATATTTTTAATAATGAGCAGATTTCTCCAAACCTTAAGTCCAGTCTCCTTTCTATTTCTGTCATTTGTGTAATCTTGTGTTCAGTAGCATTGTTAAATTTTGGCACTCCCTTTATCTTATACACTTGTTAAGTTTTGTCTTCATGTGGAATGTAAGCTTTTTGATTCTATATATGTACACTGTGAAAAGGATTTCTAAGAGTAGCATAATATTTAAAACATGGACTTCCACTACCAGATTTGCTTTGTAACAACATGGACAGGTGTGCTTCAAGTGAGAACCCTAATTTTCTTAGGGGTAGAATTGTAGGGTAATTTAGCTTGGAAGGGGCCTCAGGAGGTCTCAAGTTCAATTTCCTGCTAAGAGGGGAGTTAGCCTCAGGGTCAGACCAGGTTGCCCAGGGCATTATCCAATCATATCTCAAACCTCCAAGGATGGAGACTGCACAACCTCTCTGGGCAACCTGTTCCACTGCCAGACTGGCCTCATGGGGTAAAGTTTTTCCTTATATCCAGTCTGAACCTCTCTTATTTCAACTTATGCCTACTGTCTTTTGTGCTTCCACCATGTGCCATTGAAGGGCCTGGCTCCATCTTCTTGGTAACCACTCCTAGTTACTAGCAGGCTGCTGCTAGGCCAGCCTGAGTCTGTCTCCAGACAAGGTAGTGAACCAAGTCTAGGGTCCATCGAGCAGCAGGAGATGGGACGAGAGACAGGAGTCAGAGGGGGTTATCCGGGAGACAAGCTATATACAATGTACAAGCTCAGCCAGAAAACAAGACCAGAGACAAGAATACATACGATGCAGCTCAGGCAAGGACTAAAGATCTAGACCTGAGCTGAAATGCAGCTCCTGGAGCAGTGGGCAAAGGAGTGTGGTGGATAGAGACCCCAAGTGAAGCTGGTCAAGGCCATTAAGGTTTATTAGTGCAATAAAGGCCCACAAATGCTCCTGCATTTTCCTTATTCACCATTTTACTTTGACTGTAGTGGTGGAAGATTTTGTTGCCCTTAATGTCCCCTGGCAACTCTCAACTCTGACTGAGCTTTGGATTTCCTAACACCATTGTTTGTAATCTGTTCCTATTTCCATCTCATATATAGTGCCTGTTTTCATTGGAGCTCTGCCTTGAGTTTCATGCTTAGCTAAGATGGGTCTTCTGATATCTCTGCTTGTTTTCTTGAGTAATGGGATGGTCTGTTCTTGTACTTGGAGGATATCATTAAAGACCTGCCAGTTTTTATGAGCATCTCTGCCCTTCAGAACTGTCTTCCATAGGGTCCTACCTACTGGTTTCCTGAATAAGGTGGTAGTAGCTACAACTAACTGCATGGTTTCCTTGTTCTCCACTTTGCTTTTTATGTGCTTTCTTATTTGTTTGGTTTTCATATCAATTTTTTGTCTTTTAATTCTGAGTAAAAATGTATGGCGTTTTTACCACAAAACAAAAAATGTTTATTGAAATGAAAAAATGAAAAAAAAATGTTTTTTTCTGACTTGCTAGGTGGGAAGCACTGTTAGTTAAGTCAAGTACTTTCACCAGCAAAGCACAGTTGTTTAGGGTGCCTACATTTTACTAGCTTATTTTTAAGCCTCCTGAATTTCTTAATATGAAGTTCCATGGTGTTATATATTTGTCTTATTTCCCTCTCAATGCTCTCATTCTGCAGTCGAAGGAAGGCCTTACTTTACTCAAGGAATAAAATACAGCCCTCCATCCCACTTGTCTATGTATACTTCTGGCATCAGAAATCTGAAGCTTAGAACTTACTTTTGTAATAATAAAATGATGTAACAGAACTAGAGAGTAAACATTATTTTCAGTCCAAAGTCGTTGCCTTTTCCTGAAATCAACTTTGCCAATGTAACTAATGACTTGGCAAAATAAGGGGATTCCATGAGCCTGCACTTCATTATTATGTATTGAACAGATGTAAAAAGTTCATGGTGACTTAGTTTGCTATGGTTTATTTCTAAGTAGGTAGTTTTTTTTTAAACTGTGTAGCTGAACCCGAGAAACAACAGGTTGTTCCTGGTCCTGATGAATACCCACAGGAATGAAGACAGCAAAAAGAGATCTGTTGCCACCTGTGTCTATGATACCACTTCAGGCTGTTCTTTATTCTTGTTCCCCTTTGATGTTATGGTTGGTTTGACATATAGGGAAGAGCTGGCTGAAATACCAGGGTGTGATAGTAGAAGCACACCATCTAAAGAGCACTGGGAACTCCTACGGAAATCTGGAAGGCTCAGTGTGTTTTCCCACAAGCAAATATCACTCCATACCACCTCCAGTGTAGGCCAATGTCACAATCTGACCCTTCTACTTTTAATTCTGGAGAAGTTACTTTCTGTCCCTACTAAGATTTATGCCTTGCATACGTGTATTCTGTGCACTGCTGGACTCAGATTTAGACTCTGTGGGTGATCTTCTGCCACCACAGGCCATTGTACATTTTGCAAAACACAGTGGGACTGATAAAAGGGAAAAAGGACATCCAGGTGAATTGCCAGAAGCAGCCCTCGGGTTTCATGATCCTCCTGAAAATAAGATAGGGATAAGAATATACTTTCCCCACTTGATGCTAGTGTATCATAACGTGGCTACCTGAAACTCCTAAGGTTCTACATTTTCAACTTTATTATCTTTTGTTTAAAGCTAGCCTTTAATCAGGTGAATACTGTGGGAAGTCTATTGAATAAGAAACACTGTCCTTGCCAAAATCCACAATTGCTTTCCTTCTTACCTAAACAGTGAACTGTTTGAACACAAATGGCTTTCATTAGAATAAGAGACTGTTGTAGGTGAACATCTAAATGCCTAGATAAACTTATAAATGTATATAAATGTTTTTTCCAACTATGTTCCTAAACAGATTTTTCAAGGCAAGAAAACTAGATAGAATTCTATCCTAGACAGAATGCACAATGAAGAAAAGTTTGTTTCAAACTTAGCTCTGTAATTAAATTGGCAAAACAAGCAAACTGCAATTCAAAAACCAGACATTACAATAAATACAGCAGTAAGAAAGTGCTCTGTCACCTGGAGAATATTTCAAATATTGATTCCTTAGGAGGATTTCTGTATGATACTTTTAATATACTGTCAGATATAAAATTTTGTTAAAATTTTGCTTATCTCATTGAAAGATTATTTATCTGTTGTCCATTTACTCTTAAGTAATACCTTACTGGGATGACTTCAATTCCATTTTTGCAAGTTGTTATGTAGATGGGAAATACTTGCTCAGGTAAGCAATGCTTTTTGATTTAAATGGAAATAGCTTGCTTGGCTAAATGGCTGCCTGGTTAGACCAATTGTTCCTCCATTTTCTTTAGTCTTTTATTCTGTCTGCAAATCATCAAATGTGCATCTATTCACTCTTAGATGACTATAGAAAGAAAAAAGTTTCATTCTTCAAACCTGCTGACACAGATTTTACCTGATAGGCCATTCCCTGATTCAGTGAGATTTCCAAATTTATGAAAATTCAGTATCAAGCAAAGTCTTTACAGAAAGAAAAAGAATTTGTAACTCTCTAATAAAGGCTTAATTGATGTGTGAATGGCCTTCTTTTACTTAATCTGTGCACCTTGAATTTAAAATATTTTCTGGTTTCCCTCCTGTCCCCTTTCTCAGTCTTTCTGAATTGTCTTAAGTGATCAGACCTTGCTAGGGCTGCATAAGTAGTGATGACAGCAGAACCTGTTTCAAAGATAACCCTTAAGCCCTTAAGAACGTTGTTGATGTGAGCAGCAATAAAAGTGGTCTGGTTAGAAAGGGAAAATTACTGGGAAAAAAGAAAACATCTGCTGAAAAATACTGTCAGAGGAAGGCCTGCCAGCCTGGCAGTTGGAACATAGGAACTAGCCCTGTGAACCAGAAACATCCTTGAAAAGTGCAGCTGGAATCTCTGAAGTATGACTGGGGGACCTAGAAGCCAGAGACACCCTGAGATGCCACCAGTAGATGCAAAACAAAGGAAGTGAAATGGCAGCTTATTGTCTGAGAAGGTGGAAAACAGGCTGAAAGAATAAAATTGCTGTGAAAGAACAGAAAACATCTTCACCTGTTGGCTGTTAAAGGTGAAAAATTGAAATTAACAG
>VZTL01018294.1:8713-21133 GCA_013400535.1 Scopus umbretta | reverse complement strand
AGTCTTTAATCTGTGTATTCTACTGCATTAATTTTCATTGAAACCAGCAATACTTTTCTTTTCATGAAAGATTACTTTATGAGGCACTCTTAAAATTTCTGATCTTGATTTTTGGTAGTGCTGACTGATAACCAATATTTATTTTATTAATAATATCTTTTAGTATGAATATTTGAATTAAATTTAGTTTGAATTATTATGAATAATATATTTTAGCATCAAAAGCAGTCACTAATACTGTAGTATTTGAGGTTCTGGATTTCCTTTACCATATAAAAGCCTTCTCTGTGCATGTGGAATTATGTTATCTGTTTAAAATGTAAGTACATACATTATTTCACTTCATGTCTTTTGTCCTACATTTAATGTCACAGGCTTATTGCAAAGTGACCATGTTATGGTTTTGACAAATTCAAATTAAATTCTTAGAGCAAGTGTGTGATGTAGCTGCCTGTGGTGCTGGAAATTTCAAAAGCCAGCTTCACAAATGAGTTTTACAACAGTTGTGTGAACCCTGAAGTCAATGGTTGGTTCTTGTTTTTATGGAAAGAAATAATTTAAAAATATGTTCTGGCTGAGTTAATACTGAGCTTTGGAATGGGAGGAAAAGAAATGCTTTTGTGATACTTGTAAAAAATAAAAATAGCAGTGTATGGAAAGTAGATGGTTATGCAGATAAGAAATTTGGGAAGGCTTGTAGAAAGGTTGCAGTAAGTGAAATAAAGGAACACAAATTTTCCACTTACAAGTAAGTTTGAACCAGCAGCAATTCTGGCCATGTAAAGTTGTACATCATCTATCACAGCAAAGTTACAATCATTTGATGAGGATTCCTAGATATTCCCATAATGTTAGTAGCATTAGGCCACTAAGTTTGATCATACATATAACATTTCTTAATCAATTAATTTCTTACAAACCACACCTCCAAGAATAAATAGTGGTCTATACCATTCTGTTTCTGTCTTTTGTCTAATGGAAAAAGGATTATCTCTGACTCAAGATACAAATGTGCAGTGTTCAGGGTCATTACTACAACTCAAACTGTCCGTGTCCTTAAAGTGTAACCTTAAATACACGCAGAACAGACACTGCAGAAAAGACTCTCTTCTGGTACAAAGGAAGTGACAATCTGGAAAACATTTGTGTTTACAGTCTCTTCAATACACCTGCATTTTTTGAGCCTAAAACACAAGCAAAGCAAGTGGCATTGATGACACTTGCTTTTATATAGAGAATAGGTTTTGTAGACCATTAATCTTATTTCAGAAAGAGAACAGTCATTGAATTCATGTACAGACCAAGGCATTGCTATCTATCTATGGACTTTTATGGAATTAATTCCAAAATCAGGTAGACTACTGTTGTACACCAAATATAAAGGGTAAGAGAGTATGAATATGCAGAAAGGGTTTCTTCTGAGGTGATAGTGAAGCAGATGTCTGATGCTTGCTGCTGAAAAGATGGAACTGCTGCAGTAATTTTGGTGAACATGAAAAAGTATCAATGCCTTTTACACACCCCTGTAATTTTACAGAATCTATAGAAACAGAAAACAGTAGCAAGGAAAATGTTTCTGACTGTAGTACTTTCATGTAATCCATCAATGTTCACTAATGGGTTTAGACCCAGCAAACATGGACAATGTTGGTTTAAGATGTCATTTGTAGCTGCCTTTTCTGATGAAGAGCTCACAAAACAAAAGATGCAGTACTGGCCAGCAAAGTTAGGTTTTTTTCTTCAGATCAGTGGCAAAAACCAGAAAGGTACCAGAGAAAGAAGTAAGGTTGACATGAGCTCGGTTGTTTAGTAGATGCACTGAGGCACACATAGACTACATCATTTGAGTCTCTAGTCTTTGACTTTTGGTACCCATGGCCAAATAGTTAGACAAGTGAGTTCACAGGTCCTAGATGTGCAGCACAGCAGCTGTAATGGTGCACTTGCTCCTTTCAGTCCATGCTTTCTTTTAGTGTCAGTGTGAAATTAAGATCTCAAAACCAGCATATTGAAGGAAGAAAGTGAGATGGAAAGAGCAATTCCTTTCATTATTTTATTCACTAATTGGGCCTAATTTCCAGCATAGCTATTTTGGTCCATTAATTTCTGGCTTCATGCTCCTCTTGTTTACCAGAAATTATCTCAACACAGCTGTTTGGTTTTATGAGTATGCATTTTAGGTTTGGACTAATTCTGCCTTTCTGTCTTCAGCTTTTGTTGACTTCATTAAAATGGTTTTATGCATCACTCTGAACTTTTGTTCCCTTGCAGAACTAAAGTAGATTTCTCTGTGGAACAGGAGCTATAGAAAACAGTAGTAGTGTTGTCTTTATTTCTCTGTCACATAGTTGCTGTTTTAATTTGTTCTTTTTTTTCCTCTGTTTTCTTAGTGAGCTCCAGGAAACTGGAGCAAAAACAATACAAAAAGAAAAGTCACTTCAGGAACATATGAACCTTACTTTGTATTCCAACACAAATTTTAGCACTCTGCCTTTGCTTAAAAAAACTTGGAGGAAGATTAAATTTACTGTGTATGCTTAAACATACCACCCTTTTTAACCTGAGGCATTTGTGCTGAGAGCTTGGCTGTTTGGTAAGCAAGTATTTGCATTCCTGCAAAATGAGGGGGGAGGGAAAGAGGATACACCATACTTCTTAATATCATATGGAGAAATGAGAAACGTTAGCGAGAAGAGCGATAACTTTGTGCAGTTTAAAAGTAGCAAGTAGCTAAAGCTCTACTAAATCAATAGATTTCTCCTCTTGTCCAGAGATTTACATTGTTTCTTAACGGAAAGACTCGTGATATATTTCCATGATTAGTGATGTTATTATAAGACAAAATTCAGTGGTCATGTGGAACAGCATAACGTCATTGTCCACAGATTCCAGATTAGAACTTGTAGGGAAAATACAGAGCTCTACAAATCTATATTTTATCTTGTATAATGTTCACTAAAGCTTTACAGCAGGCTTAATCAGTTGAACATGAATTAATGATGGTTTTCAAACAAAAAATAATGAATTCCAAATAAATACTTATTGCATAATTGAAGTCACAAGAATTTTCTATGAATAAAATATATTTGTATTTACAATGCATAAATTCAGTTGTGACATTGTTGGCCATAAACAGCTTTCCGATGGAAGTATTGATGAGCTATGTTAAATTAGTAATAGCTTGAATACATTTCTTAATTATGTCACCAACTTTGTGTGCAGGAATGTTGTTTAAAATTAATTGGGTGCCATTTACTTTGTCTGCACTAGAAGAAGTAAATTGTTTTTTGGTTTTAGTTTCAAACTGTGATATACACTAAAGAGCCTCAGTTAATGATAGAATGTTTCAGATTAGTCTTTTTGTGTGTATATATGCAGGGTGTATTATGTAGTTTACTTCTGCTTTGCCAAAGACAATTCAGATAATTTTTTCATCAATGTAATAAATTAGCATAGATTCACATGTGTTGCCAAAAACATAAATATGCTACTCTGGACCTTCTTGAAGAGCAAGACAGAATATACCAGAGAGTTGCATGCATGTTGCAGTATTAACAGAAAAACTCTTTAAGTTTAAAAAAAAAAACCCAACCAAACAAGAAAATCTAAAAGTATAATTTAGGAATACTCAGAGGTCATTCTGGAGTCAGCAGAGTAATCCTGTGCAACTGCAGCTGAGACTGTCAATTCTCTGGAAATATTCAGCATTAAGAAAAGGGAAGGCTCAGAAGAATGGCAGCTTTGCTGTACACAGGTTTTGGTGAGATCGTGCTATGCTGTTTAATGATCAGGGAGATAAATTATTTCCAGACCTTGACATACTTTGTGACTGACTTAGTGTGGGATCTATGCAAACCACATCCTCTTTTTGCACATCGGTTTCCTATTCATAGAATGACAATAACTCTTACCTACAGAGCTGGGACAGTGTTAAGTTTATATAATGTTTTTAATCCATCAAGCTGAGCAATCCTCAGTTACTGCAGCATTCGTTTTTGAACGATGTTTTGAGTGCTTCTAGTTGAATTAGCATCGCGCTTTTCAATAAAAAGCATGGATGGGAAATTTGCTTTTTAGTGTATGTTGAGCATTAACCACACTCTGCTTTGGAAGCAGTGTTATCACTATTGCTATCCTGATCTGAGAGCCCTAATTATGGACCATAGTAAAATCCTTCTTGAAAAGAACTCTGAAAATGAAACAGATAAATAGAAAAGGAAGGAAGTGCAAGAGCATGATAGGCAGAAGCCTTAACATGTCAGCAATCTTATTAAGTTTTGCTCCTCTTTTTTTCCTCAGTGAATGGGAACTTTAAGGAGATAATTATGGAACAAATAATGAGCCTTGTAAGAGGGAGCCACCCCTAAGTGAGAAGTACAAAACAGTAAGCATTCAAAGATGTTTTTTTAAAAATGTTACTGAGGTGGGTGAAAGAAGGCTGGAGGAGTGTGAGGCAAAGTGCAATGGATGGAAAATGAAGAGATGCTTGGATCATGTGAGCAAGTGGCAGAGTTAGAGGAGAAGTACAAAGAATCTTGTATTTGAGACAGAAGAATCTGATGGCGTAGCCAACTTGAAGAATATAAACTAGATCTTATGTCAATCTACAACAGTATCAACCTATGAGTGACAGAGGGGATGTTCACATGCCTTTGTGAGCCCTGGGGAACTGGTGATGTCCTGAACTTTCTAACTGAAGTGGATAAATAAGCTGAAAATTAATGCAAGGATTAATTTTCCATATTGCCCTCTTAGCACTCAGAAGGAATTTCTGAAGTATGAAACCACACTGTAAAAAGTATTTGAATGAATGAAGGGCAGAATGAATGTACACATCCAGTACACATCACTCTTTTCTAATCAATGGTACATCCACTTGTGGAGAGGTATCTGAATCTCCATTGGGTTGCATAATTCTCGTAACAAAGTCAAGTGAATTCAGTGCATTTGCTCTAAAATCCACATGGGTTCACAATGGAAGAAGTGCTTGTGATTTCTGAGAATTCTGACCATCTCTCTGGAAAACTCTGAGCACTCTCTGTAGAAATGTTGAAATGCTTCAAGTCACAGTTCTGCCTTTGGTCTATCAAGGAATTTCCAGATCTGGTCTAAGGAATAAATCCTCTTGGGAAGTGATAAAACTCTGTAGGAGTTTATCAGGAAAAAAGTGTAAGAAATGTACAATGAAGGGTAGTGTGTTAGCATAGATGGTATCTCCACAGTTTTTCTTCCTTTTTTGTATTTTAGAAATGTTTTTTAAAGACATGAATATAAATTATGTACCTTACCTGTTTCATCTTTACTTTATGTTCCACTAGCTAAGAAAAGTTCAAAAAGATAAAATTGAGAGTGGTTTATTTTGCTTGGAAAAATGACAAATCAGAACGTGGTTTACAGTGCTGCTTAAACTCTTGATCCACCTAGTCTTGGATTCTGCTTCTGACAGAGGCCAGCACTAGATGCCCAAGAGGAAGACTGAGGAGCCTCCCACTCAACAGTTCTAGTAAAATCTCTTTTCTGAATAAATACTTCCAACAATAGAGCCATCTAACATGCAGAAACAGCTTCATTTTTGTCATAAGATTTGCAACATTTAGGTCATACATAGACTGAGGACAAAGAAATGGTAAGACTTCCACTTTATTGCACCTGTTTCATCAGTAGCAGGAATAGGTCAGAACAATTACAGCACGTCTTATAAAAGTGTCTGCCTCCCTACTCTGCAACTTGATTATTTCATATAAATTTTCAACTGAAACTGTAAAATCTTCAATATTTATATTATGACACGATGCTGCAACAATGTAAAACCTCTCCATTCACTTATGCTATATCTGTCCACAAAAAAAATGAGATTTTCAGTTATTTTGCTCTTTACAGTCTGTAAGAAAAGAATGCAGACTTTACCCTTTACAAATCTGTTTTACTGTAGCATGTTATTTTAAGTTACATAATATTTTGGTCTTATACCCATGTGAAAAAAACATGTAAAAAAACCCGCAGCAATATCATTTGGTTAGATTTTGAGGAGAAAAATGACACCACACAAAATATTCTTTAGAAGAACTTAGCAAGAACACCACTATTTTAGGACTTGAAAAAAGCAAACTTTTACATCCTTGTAGCAATGCCAGTTGTGTTCTGTTTTTCAAATGTTGTCAAAAATTATAAAGCATAAAAGCTTTCAAGCACTGAAGATTAATCCTCCCTCCCAGAAAGATATAGATTGTAGTCAAATTCTATAAACCTCGTTTTGCTTCCAGCTACATATTTTTAAGTATAATTCTGAAGCAATATCAAAGCAGATGGTGCAACAGCAGCATTGAAAAAGCATTTGGTGTATTGTAAGTGTCAGGTTAGAATTCACAACCTGATGAATTGCCCACAAGTTCAGTCCTAAAATGGTGCCATTTCTGTTTTAAAATAACTAAGTTAGAAACTATTTTCAGAACTACAATTAAAGTTAAAAAGAAAATAAATAACCCATATGTCCCTTGTTGTTTTTAAATATTTAAGTGTCAACTGGAATTCTGAAAGAGACTGTTATGCGTATTGTATTGCTATAAAGCTTTCCATTTGTTCAGAATTTTCATGCTGTGTGAACAGTGTTTTCGAAGACCTTTGCAGCTGGTATTGTCAGCATATACAGTACGCTGGAGTTTTACATAATACTTCAGGAGCAAACACACTCAGCTTTGAAAGAAGCTTTGTTTTAAAGGTACCAAATTCTCAACAACATCACTGGCTAGAATCAGAGAAATCTTCCTCAGGTGACGGATAAAAGTTGACCTTTCTAATGATGAGTAATGTCAAGTGCTGAAGCCATTAAATTCAGTTTCCTCACAACTGTAAGGCTGCATGATGCTATTTTATATTTCTATTCACAAAAAAAAAAAGATTAGGTTTTCTTTCATACTATAGATAAGAGGACCCAGCTCCCATTTAGCTGGCAATTCCCACAAAGAAATTTGAGGTTTTATGCCCCTATTTCAGTACCAGAGGATTCACAGACCTTCATTTAGAAGCTAGGAAGACAGAGGGCTGTAAGAAACTCTGGAATAAGAAGTTTCCAGAGAATAAGAAACTGCTTATTCCAGAGTTTCTCTGCTCTCCTTGTTACAGAGAGAACTCCCCACTGGCAGATCAGTGGCAAAAGACCTGTGCGAATTTGCCATCTGACAGACTCCGACAGCATCGGTTACCTTGTCAATGATAATGCAGCTAGGAATAGTCTTTGGGAGGAGAGCCAAACATTGATTTGTTTCTGGAGTTATGCTGGTTCATTGGCAGCCCTGTGGGCTTTGGGAAACCTGGAAGTACAAAACATAGCTTGCTTCTAAATGTGCTGCCATGCTGGAACAGATGCTTTTGTAATGGCAACCAATACGCTGTGACACTTGTGTGTTCAACACTAGCCTTGCTGGTCTCTATGGAGTGGTAGTAATGAGAGCACATGGATCCTTAGTCTGGCTTTACTGAATTACTTTGATACTTCAGTTGTGCCTTTGCTTCTCCCCTGTACTAATAGCTCTTGTGGGGCTTAGTTGTAGGTTTTATCTTTTATCGTTCAGATTCTGACTTGGAGATATGCTTTAAGAGAGGAAGACATCTACTTCTGTTGCTTTGAACAGCAGGATGGGGCATCACTTATACAAAGCCACATTCAGTAACAAAACTTTGTCCTGGTTTCAGCTTAATTCAGAGTTCATGTTCTTCCTAGTAGCTGCTATAGTGCTGTGTTTTTGACTTAGTATGAGAACAATGCTGATAACACACTGATGGTTTAGTTGTTGCTCAGTAGTGTTTAGTCTAGTCAAGGACTTTTCAGCTTCCCATGCTCTGCCAGGGGCACCAGAAGCTGGGAGGGGGCACAGCCAGGACAGCTGACCCAACCTGCCCAAAGGGCTATTCCATACCATATGGCGTCATGCTCAGTATAGAAACTGGGGGAGTTGGCTGGGGGGGGCAGCGATCACTGCTCGGGGATGGGCTGGGCATTGGTCAGTGGGTAGTGAGCAATTGCATTGGGCATCACTTGTTTTGTGTATTCTTTTATCAATGCTATTATTATTTTCTCTTTCTCTACTATCCCATTAAACTGCCTTTATCTCAACCCACAGGTTTTAGGGGTTTTTTTACAGTTCTCTCCCCCATCCCGCCGGGGCGGGGGGAGGGTGAGCGAGCAGCTGTGTGGTGCTTGGTTGCCGACTGGGGTTAAACCACAACAAACTTCCAAATCAGTACTGTGAGTTTGATGCATCTTCAGTGTAAAGTGGAAAGACAGTGGCATTGCAAGTCATCAGGTATATCACAGAGACAGGTGATGAGACTAGCTCATTCTGCTGAGAGTATGAGAAGCTTCCTCCTGTAAGATTTTGTATGGTTTCCAATATGTTGACCAATGAGAAGTCAACTGCTTCTCAAGAGACTATAAAAATGGGATGCCTAGCTAGAAGTGTTCCACTGTATGACAGGTTTATGGCTATAAACATACTACATGGGACACACTGTTTGAAAGAGATCTGAAATGTTATTCTGAAAATACAAGCAAATTCTGAAGAGAGGAAAAGACAAAAGGGGGGGCTTTTTGTACACAAGTAAGATTTTTTCATCTACTATGAAGCACAGCTGTTGTTTAATTAAAACTTCAGTGAATTTAATATACACTGTAGGTATTTTAGTACCTACAACCTTATTTCTTGCTTGGTTTCTTGAAAGGAAAATAGCCTCTCCTAGGATTTGTTTTTAATAAAATGTGGGTAATGTGTTTTCTCAGCTTATGAGGGTGATGCCATGAGGCTGCTCTGGGAGAAAGTGTGGGGAGTCCTTTCACATCTGTTCTTTAAAGATGCTGGCCCTGCATATTTGCCCTGCAAGCAGGTGCCTCTGTCTAGGTCAGGCTGCTGGCAGGCTCTGCTGCGCTCCAAGGGTGGGGAGAGAGGCTTTCGGGTTGTGACAGTGGCACATAGTAGAGCATGTGTTACTCCAAAAACTGCTAACCAGCGGGTAGGAAAACCTTGTTATTTCTCTTCTTTCCTCTGGGATAAGTCAGTGCTTTTCTAATTAATTAAATGTAGCCTTACCAGAAAACTAGCTTTGTATTTAAATTACCAGTAGTGCTAAGCAAGAGTTAACAAAGGAGATGTTTATAGATGCTTTACATATTTGTACGTAAAGCATGGCAGATTTCTGTAGTTCCAACTGGCACCTAGGTATAGAGGGTTTGGCTGACTTTAGCTGTAAATGGGTTGAGCAAGATACCCAGACCCAGTATCATAGGATTTGCAGTCCAAATCCCTTCTTTGGCTTCGGGATTTGAAGCAGAAATGTGTATTGCTAGCTAATTTGCAACTGTGAGCTAATAAGAGGTTTGCATATTCATGCAGGAAAGAAGACTTTTTTTTTCTGCAGTGAGGCTCAACCTGGGACTACCAAGGAAAGTTATTGTTAAGGTATTTCTGTTATGGGATGAATGATCAAGTAGTATGATGTAGGATTTGTTTTCTTTTAGCTTGTATAGCTGTAATTTTTACAGAATCCTGGTGTTCTAACCTTTTCTGGCCTTCTGAGGTTAATGTTGAAAAAACCCTCAGCATTTACAAAAAGCCTGAACATTTCCATGTGAATGAAGTGATTCTTCAACTGATATGGAAATGAATAATGGTTTGGGGATGTTTTGGGGGTGTATAGTTATTCCCCCCCCCCTACTTTAGTATGTTTTTGGTGATAGAAACGTTGCTGTCTGATGGCTGATGGGCAGGTTGATGCAGAATGAGTGGGCAGAGCTGAGACTGTACTGTAGAAAATCTGGCTGGTGTTAATTATCAGCAGCAGTATGATGAGAATCAAAGGGGAGAACGAACAAACCAATTATCCTTGATACTCTTCTGCTACCTGAAGTTCCTGGAATGGGACACAGCAGCTTGTTGTGCTCATTCACGTCTTGCAGTTGCTTTCTGGTGAAAGGGGTGACTTTTTTTTTAGCTATTAAAAAGAAAAAAAAAAAAGTGAGGATTATGCCCTTACCATCCTCAGTTGTGACATGCTGTATTATTTCTTCACACGTATTCTTTCTTTAGATGACGATAATAGGCAATATCTAAATACAGATTGATTCTGTAGTCCAAAATCAAGGGCAGATGATGCTTCCTAATATGCTGGCCCTATTACAAAATGAAAATATTGAGAAGGCTTTGCTTAACTTCTCTACACCAAGCATCTCATACTGCTTACGTGCTCGGTGTTAGTTGCCTTGGAAACAAGTGACTGTGCACATGCAGCACAGAGGGTCCGCAGTTTGTGGACGTGGCCCTTGGGGGCCCCATTACAGAATTTCTTATGTTTAGAAATACTTTGTAACAAGGCCCCTGGTGTCACTTATTAGCAGTAAAGTGTACAGCAGCCTTCATCAGTATCAACTACCAACTTGTTTCTTATGGAAATGAATCCACATTAATGGTGTATAAGATTTTTTGGAGATTTTATGCTGGAACAGTATTCTCACTTGCTCTTTTTATGCTGCCACTTGACACACACTTCTCTAATTTGCATGCTTTTCTACTCGTTATATTGATTTCAGCCTTCTCGGTGAAATGAAGTAACAACTTGCAAGGGGAAGGTGGGCAGAAGCAGAGGAAATAAACTTGTATAGAGACATTTTGTCTGCACCATGATCTGCCTTAAATTGCAGCATTGGAGTGAAGCAATTTACTGTCTGATTAATCTGTTTTCTTTTTTGGAAAAGTTTTCTGCCTTCATCTTTACCAAATATTGTTTTGCTTTCCTTTAAAATGCAAGCTAAAATATTAACTTTTAAGGGAATGTCATAGAAATGAATGTATGCCTATTTGATTTTTTTTGTGTTATCACACAGGAAGTGCAGCGATGAATAAACGTTTAAAAGGCTATAAGCTAGCCAGATATTCTGATGTAAAAACAAATTCAGTTACAAGGTAAGTTCTGGACAAAAAGCTCAGGTTTAGGTGTATGGAAGAGTCTTTGATTGGGTTTTGTGGGATTTTTGTGTTGGGGGAGGGATGGTGGATTGGTTTACTCTACTGTAATTATCGCTTCGTTATCCTGCAAATATCGCAATGATACCTGTAAACTGTCGCGAAATAATTGCTGAAGACTGAATTAGCAAACAAAAGGAAATATGAGAAAGGGAAATAAACACAAGTACTATGATCATTTCCTCTCCCAACAGGAAAGAAAAAGCAGCAATTGAGAATAATTTCTTGGATTCACTCAAAGTCAATGAGGAGAATTATCACGGTGGGAAGAGAGACATCAGGTAGATCCTCTCTGATTTACAGTAGTCTTGGCAGGAGCTGGAGCATGCTGTGAACTGGAGATTCAGGCTTGTCACAACTCACCAGTCAGGTTCCAGATGGAAGCCCAGGAGCTGATGTTGCTCAAGATCAGTTCTTCCGCAGAACCCAGACTAAGAGAACAGGAGCATGGCTGGCGAATGCACTCCTCTCCCCAGGGCCATAGCATGTGATTATGGAGAGAGAGTCATCCTAGGTGCTGCTGTAGTAGCTTCCACTCTGGCTACACCCCTCTAAGGGGCAGGGGGCTTATCAAGCAGCAGCATGGTACTGACGAACCAAGTAACAGTTCTGTTGTGTCGTGTCATGGACTGAAGACCACAATGAACAGGGACTGTGGGTTCTCCAGGGCATTTTTGTCATTGGGAGATATTTGAAAGAAAGGGCTAAAGACTACTGGAGGAACCAGACAAATATGAGAATTTAATTTTAAACCCAAAGATCTTTTGCTATTATCTTTTAATTAAAAATCCCAGAAAATACAAGCCTGAAAAGCTGAAAGAAACGAGAGGCATGTACTCAATAGATGGCCTTTTCAAGCAATCACAGTTCTGGGGCCTTTAAGAGCCTCTTTGCTTCAGGGTTGAATTCCTATAATCTAAGCTGTGCATACACTACTATAGACCAAGATCAGTATCTTTTGAGTAAACTGCTTTCTTGTCATTAAGACTTGACATTTCTGTTCATTGTGGCCGCCTCACTGCAATAAACATTCCCTGGAGGATATACAAACTCTATTTTCAGACATGAATACCAGGAAGGGGCTGCATATGAAATAGGGAGAAGAAATTATTCTTGTTCACAGAACATGACTTGAGAGGAGCACAAGTTACTGACATATGCTACACATTTTCAGACAAGAGGTGATACAGAAATCAGAGAAACAAGATGGACTGTTAGGTTTTTGGTCTCATGTAATCCCTCACTGATATGTGTTCATTTTCCTGTGGAAAATTCTCAGGTTTTGTACAGTCAAGTTTTAAATGTCTATAGTTATAGTTACAGAAAATGACACTTTCATTGTGAGATTGTACTACAACCAGTATATTTCACCAGTAGGTAGTCTCCTAATATTCTATCACCCCCCACC
>VZTL01018293.1:144-18914 GCA_013400535.1 Scopus umbretta | reverse complement strand
AGATTGTATTAAGACTTAAGAGATGATTTGGTGATAGTGAAGTCTCTCTTCAAAATAGATGCCTCTTTATGTAATTAAAACACATGCTGGTTTCTGAGTTTTCAGTACAAAACACGTTAATGATAGCTTGTCTCAGATTAGGGTACGATGATTTCTCCACACTACTTATCTGTTAACTGCATGCTGTAATGCCAGCTCCCCCTACTGTCCTTTAAACCACAAATGAAGTTAGATGAGTTTTACAGGTAGATTCATCATTAGGGCTGTGAAATGCTATCCCATTGATTTCAGCTGAGAGATTATTATAAAATTCAAATAACAGAATGAGGCTCCATATATGTGTTACTGTGTATTCATTTATATTTCTCCTCAATTTAATCTCCAGCTCTCAAGTGGAAAGGAAATCCCTACTACTTTCATTTTACAGATGAAAAATTCAAGTCACTTTCCAAAAATAATCTCAGTTCAGTGCAGAACCATAAGAAAACCAAAACATTCTGCCTTAAGGTCACTACTCTTCCCACTTTATTACATGGTTTAAACCACATACTCAAGAAATGGGTACATGTTTGTGTTTCATGTTCTAAAAAGACGAAAGTTGAAATAAAGCATGTACCTAAGAGCCAAAGGCTAATGAAACAATGGTAACATTCAAAGTTACATGTTTTAGGCTCTTTCTACATAAATATGAGTAGCTCCAAAACACAATTTACCTCTTCTTTGAAATGGCCCAGTGTGGTTGTGACAGATAGCGACTGTCTCAGCAAAAGTTCAAAGAAAACATTGGTATTAAATGACTCAAGGTCTACCTGTTCTTCAGGCTCCCAAACATCACCCCTTTTCAGGAAGCAGGCTGAAACATGGATATTCATTTATTAGTATTTTTTTTCATTTAAGACTTTTTTGAACAAAGAAGGCATGTAAATCACTGAACTTGGCAACCATTGTACATTGCTAAACATATGATTCTGGATCCATTATATGCAAGTAATCAGGTAGACCCACTGTTGTTTAGCCTTTTTATCTGACCTGTTCTATCAATGCTGCAGGAGTCATCATCCGTGCTACCTTTTTTCTGCTGCGAGGGGTGACATTTTTTAGTGGAAAAGACTGTTGATACATTGGAGGAATAGCTGTCCAGATTATACTTCAGCTGCTGCCTTCGAAATGGAGGGCAGGTAGTGCCTTTCTGTGACCAGCTAAGTCCCTGACAAAGAAGCTGCAAAACACAACAAAATTAAACAAGTTCCTTTTCTTATTATTCTATTAATGTGATTCACACTTTATTCACTCAACAATGCACATCACCTGTCAGGCAAAGACCATGAGAGTCTAAGTACATCATTAATCTGTTCTAAACCAGAAGAGTTAGTAATCCTGGTAGATAAGGCTAAAACCAAGGGGAAGGAAGTATAGTTATCTGTTGTTTGGATCTGCTGGATGAATAAATCACATTTTCTATCACTACCTCCATAGCCTGGCTACAGAAGCTGCCTGTTGATTTCGGAACATACTAGAAAGACAAAGGAATGGCTGTTTGGGGGATTAACAGTCTAAAGAACCATCTTGGTTTTTAATTGTGAAACAGCACATCTGATCTCAGTTATGTTGTGGTCACTGGGACTTTTGGCTGAATGAGTGCAAAACTGAATGTCACATGAATGACCATTGGAGAAACTTATTCATGCCTGACAGTTCTTTATAATATCTTTCCAGGACTTATCTAAGTTGTCTTTATTTCGAGGCAGGCTTGGTCAGACGTCAAAGGAAAAATAATTACCATCTCGTTGATGATCTCATTCCTTCCTGAAGAGATGTGAGTTGTGAAGAATTTCATTATGGTTTGATCTAATGAATCAGAAAATAGTAATGAAATTCATCTGTACCTTGAGAGCCTCTAAGTGGCCTGTGTAACAGGTAAATACACTGGGGCTTTGGTGGTGCTGGATCAATTCATAGGGATGAATTTTACCCCATATACAAAACATGAGGTTGAGTTACAATTTATTTCAATTTTCAGCTTTATAGGTGATGCCTAAGGGAACAGATAGTTTGTGGGTTCATTGCACAAAATCTTCTAATATCCTCCCCCCCAAATATTTTGTGTAACTGTTACTTACTGTCAGTACCATAGAGGCAATAAGCAATATAAGAAGTCCTGTGATTACTCCAGTAATTGCTGTCCAGTCAGGTTTCAGTAGGAGGTCTTGCTTTTTGGCAATGCCCACCTGTACAGCATATCTGGGTGTTGTGGGGAAGAATGGCCCCTCTTCATAACACTGTCCTCCAAGTGGCATGACCCTAACATACTTAACAAAATGAGTATAAATAGAAAGTCCAGTCATATGTCATTGTCTCTGATTTAAATGTACCTGCTGATTTAAATATGAAGTGTTATTTTGTCTGTTACACTGAGTCAAAGCTTTGCAGCAGTTGCACCATTTTGCACTCATATATGTAGCACACATGCATGCAAACTCACACGTTTATTGTTGTACTCACCTGTACTGTTTGATGTACAAAAATGAAAAGATGCTCACTATTATTTTTAGAATTTCCTGTGTTTCCAAACATTCATATGGAACAAGAAATGCTTTGCTAAAAGAGACATTGTAAATGTCAGACAGCATTTGGTGATACAAACCATTTTTTTGTGCCGATTGCTATTCAGCCGCAGCACGTATGTACCAGGGTACTGGAACTGGAAAAAGAAGAGGAGGAATTCTTGGGAGGCCTCTCCTACTTCCTCTCTGAGGCTTCGAAGGTCTCCCCAGTCAAATTCAGCATTTGTGTTGTACAGGTTGTTTCTAGGAGCAAAAGTACAAAAGTCAGTTCTTATCACTACCCATTTTTTCATGTAGGCTCAGAAGTACAGCAGAGATTTACTAAGGCATAGTTGTCACTCAAGGTTCATCCATAGTACTAAATAACTGAGTATCAATGTGAGTTTAGGCACTGAACGTCTAATTGTCCGCACAGCTCCACTGTTTACTCACCCCCTGCTTTGTTTTGGACTGCTCCAACTAGTTCTCTCCAAAACAAATGTGAAGCAGCAGGAGTTAACCCTAAGCAGCATGGATGTTTGTTTAGCAGTGAAGAAATAGTCACTAGGACTCCTTATAGGTGTTTAATCACTGCAGATGTCAACACGGAGAACATGGAAACCACATGTAGGTTTTGTTATTGCTTACGTGTCCCTGGTGTTATTTGTATGCTTTGAAATAGGATGAATGGCAGAAATGAAATCAAAATAGGCCATAGGGGAAGAAACCCACAAACCACCCAAACAAATAAAAGTCACAAAGGCAGACCTCGTAAAGCTTTCAGTGCCATAAGAACTACTTATTTCCATTTGGGTTAGTTTACCAAAATCTGAACCTTAGCTCCAGTAAGATCCTAAAACTCAGTAACTACAAAAAAGGGAAGAGAACCTAAGGTCAACTAGAGGAACTATACAGAATAAGTCAGTGAGAAGTCAAGTTGCAAAGAATGTGAATGCAGGTCAGAAATAGCATCAGCAAGACATCAGGAACTGTATGTATATGTTTAATTTTGCTTATTTTCATAAGTGAATGTTATTTTCTTTGACTTACATACTGTTTCCTACTGTGCCACAATGTCTTCTCAGTCAAAAAGACATTGAAGTATGTTTAATATTGAGATTTCTACTCTTTCTTGTCATGTTTTCTCTTAGTTCTATGTTGAAAAAAGTGAAAACTTCAGTGTTGCTTTCTGGAGCTTAAGTACAAGTGCATTAGCTAAGCTCTATGTTCAGCATTTGTACTTACACATCATAAACTGGGTAATGCTCCTTGGAGACAATGAACATGATGGTAACGTTAACATTAATGCATGTGGTAGGATTTAAAATGCCAGTAAATATGATTTTTGATGTGGAGTTTGAAGGTCTGAGGCTTTGTTCTTGGGAAGACCTGCGTTCTTCATGGCCAGGCTTAACTGTAAAAGCACAAATGTCATTAGGTTTGGATCATTATTGATCATTTTCTGATTAGAGAACAACTGCAGGATATAGCGCTTCCCTTTAATTTTTATGACTAAGCTTTATACAGGCAAATTTGGCTTCCAGAATAAGGTTTACTGTCAAGACAGCATGCAAACATGCCACTGGCATTTTCCTGACATTGGATAGCCGTGCAGCAGATTTTCTTGTCTTTTTGCAACAGCTCTGCTGAGATGCATCTGGTAAAGAAGCAGCACCTCTTGCAAAAAATCAACAGCCTTTGTAAGGTATCTGTCCCTTTATGTTTAGACAGATTTGGCTTGCCTATAGATTTGAGGATATATCTGCAGACACTAAAGAGGGACTCAAGTCCTGCTTTCCAAGAGGAATGCAAGTTGAAGGAATAATGAGGAAGTGATCTGACATGTCCAAAGTTAAAGAGGGGATGGTGTAGATTACAACTGAAGAATGGAGCTAAACAGTGGATCAGGACTACTAAGCCAAAGGAGAGATGTGGGAGGAAATGAGAGAAGCTCAGGTCTGCTGGTTGCTCCTGGGCTCTGTCCTCCCTGCATACCTATGGGTATGGCAATGGTAGGGGACTTTGTGCCAGGTCATGTGCACACACAGGTGGAGGCTTTCAACAGTTGCCCACACACGTGTTCCTCATTGCCCCTGGGGAAAAGGCAAGGGGCCACAGGGAAGTAGTCTGCCGAGCACTGGGTTTGGGCTATGGCTGCAGAGGTTCTGACTTGCAGGGCAGAGAAGGTGAAGCATTTTGTTTGACTTCACTATGCTTGGTGTGAGCAGTTTCTCCAGGAATTTGAAGATGGTGAGGTGTTGTTTGATTTAACTGTTGTTATTTCCTATTTAGGTCAGCATGGAAGATGGTTGACATGACAGGGCACAATTAAATCTTAGAGAAACTGTATTAAATACATGCTTTGGAGCCATACAGGAGAACTTACCTGTAGCTGTGGCTGAAGGAGGCCTATTTTTGTGATGTGATGAAGCCTCATTTAGCATGATGAAGTTGTGGAATAGTTGTGGGTCAGGATTATACACCCCTAAAAATCCTTTCCCTGAAGTGGTATAAAAAGCATGGTCACTTCTGGTTTTCAATACATTGGACTTTGCTTTTCCTTCCAGTTTATAGAGTATCAGCTCACCAAAGACCCCAAGTAAGATCTACCAAATCTAAAACCACATGGTATACTTTTTAGTACATTCCTCTTACTCTAGGACAGTGCTTTAAAATGCTTGGGCCTTACTCGAAGCCTTTAGGATTTGTTTGGTGTTGCAAGACCTGTTTCTTAAGTGGCAACTGGTTTAACTTGGCTGAAGTCAATTAAACTGTGCAAAGGTACCACGGGCAAATGATTCTATCCTATTGTTATTACTAATTTTTCACGTGGCTGTGCAAATAGTTCTTTTGGCCTAAGGCTTGGTTCTGGGGGAAAAAAAATGTTTAGCTACTTCTAATTCTACTTGGTAAAAGCACATTAAAATCTGAAATCCAAGAGAAAATCTGTTCAGGTAAAGAACTTGAGAAGGGACTCCTTTGATGGGCAAAGATATTCTTCATCTCTGTTTATCATAATTTAGGAAATAGGAGGAAATCTCTGAATATCTCTCCTTTCCTGTAATATTGGAAATACACAGGTTTCAGATGAATGTTCTGGCACTGAGTGGGATGAATTTGCATGGAATGATAAATTTGTATTGCTGTATGCTATCAGGATATAAGCATCAAGATTTCTTATTGTTTGTGTTATAAATATTGTGGAAAGGCTTGTTGTGTATAAAAGCCATTTAATACCCAGATAATACTATAGCTCTTGTTATTCTTTCCCTTACCACTCATTTTCACGATGTGTGTTGGATGGGTATATTTGCTTTGTTCTGAAGTGCAGATGCCTTTTAAAGAGAAATATGGTCTTAGTAGAACTGTTCTTAATTCTTCTAAGAAAACAGCAGTCTAATAGAAAAAGAGTTCAAAAAAATTCTTACATTAATTTTTCACATAGTTGTAATATAAGACCAGGTACAAAAATACACTCTCCATATAATAGAATAGTGTCTGGGGGTTTTATTTGTTGCTTTCTAGAGTTTTCTAAGAAAAAAGGAATGAGGGTGTTATTTGGTTAAAAGATTACTAAAAATCTAGAAAGCCTAGTAAAAATAGTTAGATTGTGAAAATAACCACAGCTTTTACCTTGCTTCCATTTCTGTAAGTGATAAAAAGCCTAACATTTTGCTCTGTACAAGTGACCTGCAGAGTATTTCTTTGTTGTCTTCTACACTGAGAATTACACACACTCTCCAGACTGTCAGTTTGACAAATGCAGAGGCCAAGAACCTTATCATAGCCTTGATAATCTCTGGGGACAGTACAAACCTGCAGGAGGAAAAAAAGGAATAAAATAACAGTGCAAGTAATGTCCAGATATTCCTTAAGTGAGGAGGGAAATCTGGGCTTCCTATTTCAGGATGAAGAGAGGCAAAACCTCCTGTGAAAACACTAAGCACACTTGGTTGCCATGTTGTATGTGCCTTCTGAAGGAAGACCTTGGGAGTTTGCTTTTAGGGCAGTTTCTGCATGGACTTTGGATTTAACTAAAGCAAAAATTGAAATACCTTCTCTGAGCAATAATGAACCCATCCTTTCTTGGTTAAACACTGTCCCTCCTGATTTCGGGAGGCTGATTCTCGACAAATATCATATGCTTGTCTGACACAGTGTCTTCCATCACCTAAGGACTTCCAATAACCTGGAGGGCACGTGCAGTGAGCATCACGGGGCTGGAAGAAAAAAACACAGCTATTTGTTTAGGAACCTGCAGTCTCATGCAGATTCTTTTCTGTACGCTGCTGCATCAAGCAGTGCACTTTATCTGACCAAGGTGAGATGAAACTTTGACGTCTCTACACATACCCTTTACCTTTCAGTGAAGGGGAAGGATTGATGTAGCCCTGAAGAAACTCAGAACATATGTAAATCTGGTGTCCCTGTCTCCCTCCCCCTCCCTGTGGGTCTTTGTAACTGGAAATGAGGTGTAGGACTGAAGGCTGTCAATGCTAAAGAGAGAGAGACTGAATAGGGCAGTGCAGGAGAGGTAAAGGGAATGAAGAACAAAGTGTGAAGTAATAGTGATGTGTGTTAAGACTGAACAGCTTTTGCAGGACTGCTCCCATACCTGAAACACCTGACCTTTCCCAAGACAGATGCATGTCTTTTGCCCTTCTGCAGGCTGCACTGCCTCTGAGCCACATGGAAGACACGCTTTTTGGCCAGGCAGGGGATTAAAGAAATCCACTGGGCATGTCAAACAGCTGTGCGGTATCAGTGCTGCTCCTTCTGAACGAAAAGTTCCTGGGGGACATGGAACCGGTGTGATGCTTCCTTCAGGGCAGAAAAAGCCTTTGAACAAGAACAAAAATTCTTGTCCATTTTTCTTATACAATGCAGCCGTATTATGTAGATATATGAGTTAGTGTCTTTCCAATTTAAATAGTGTAGCTTACTTATTTATGTCCTAACAGATAAATCAGTTAAATGAATCCTGCTTCAACAAAAATATTCCTCTATTTCAATGTTGTTTTACTATGCAGTAAAGAAAGGAAGTCTTCTGATACGCGATTCTTATTGCAATGAAATTGAATGCTTTATACTTCTTGTTTAAGCTTGCTTACCTTTTACAACATGAATTTCAGCAAGCCCAGTTGATTATCTAAGAGCTCCTGCAGCATTCAGCAGAATAGAAGTCTGACTGCATTTTTATTGAGCAGTATGTGACTGAGAAGCATTCTAAAGCAGCTAATAATCCCTGGTAAATTATCTACAAATACCTGCTGGACAAATTGGCAGATTCTGTTCTCTTCTTTTGCAGTAAATTCCACTTCGACAGTCCTCATCGTTTTGAAGTTGAAGTTCCCCATTGTCACAAGGCAAGCTTGAAAAAACAGATAAAATGAAGAGGAAGAGGGCCATTTATCTATTGCACAGAGCAGCTTGAATTGCCAAATGTGGGTAAGTAACAGACATGCATCAGGAGAGCTTTCCTTTCAGCCACTGAATATTTAATGGTCAGTGAAAGTTAAAACACGCTAAAGTATTGGTGTAAAATATTCATGAAAGTTATTTGAGCCTCTTGTACTCCTCTACAGGTCATATAACAGAACTGTACTCTGTCTAATCTGAAGAGTTTATGTATGAAATATGACTGTCACAGTACAGATGAGCGCTTATTTATGACTATAGACAGCTTGCTACTGTACTTTGTAATCTGAACTTTTCAGGTCCCTACAGCAGTCATGACTTTTCAAAGTCTATAAATCCTCATTTACCATAAGGAATCATCAGTTAGTATGGGATATGCTGGGTTTTATTTTGGGGATAGGCTGCATGGTTCATGATGACCATAAAAAAAAAGTGCTTAAGCAGTTGCTGTCTTTCTGGTGTTTCCTGTAGAAAATGTGATTATTCATGGCTAGTGTGTCCCTTCTGTTTTTCAAGATCTGTGGCAGACCCTGGAATGCAGTTCAGGGGCCTGCTTTTGAATGCTCTCTGCTCTTCCCATGCTTCGTGGGGCTTTTAAGGGCAGCAAAAGCAGCAAGAGCTTCCGAACCCGCTATCCAGGAGAGCAATGCTCTTGTACTGTCAGCCGGGCACCTTTTCCCGCAGCAGAGGGCAGCCTGGCTTCTCCTTAGGGCTGGGGAAGGCGCCGCGGCCCGCTCAGCAGCCCTGCAGTGCCCGGCTCTCAGCAGCTGCTGCCAACACACGCAAAGGAATGGGCTGGTTCCTTCTCCTTCAGTTGTAGCAGAAAATGCTCTTCTCGATGTGGGCGAGGAAGTGATAAACTTCTCGATGTCGCGTAAGAAGCGGATTTGTCAAGTGTAATGAGACGTAGGTAAAGGGAGTTCATGTCGCATCTTGCACTGATGGGCATTTGAGGCACTTCTGAGACCCTTGCCCTCCTAAGAAAAGGCAGCTATCCCAGCCCCCTACCTGCATGTGTCATGAAGGAGGTGTCACATCTAGCAGAGACTTCTATTTTCTTGTGATCTATATAATCAAATGCTCAAGAACATTTCTGGATGACATTTCCCACTACTGCTATCCTGTGTTTGTACCTTCTGTGGCACTAGTAAATGTACATACATTTCTTAAAGACCGTTCACACAGCTACTCGTTCAAAGAGCTGTAGTTGGGTGGACTTTCGAGGGGCACAATAAATGAGTGGTTTCCAGATATATTTTGAGTGGCAGTCATCATTCCACTGGCTAGTCAGCCTGGAAAGAAGTGGGAAGCAGGAGAGGGGCCTTCAGAGAGAGGCGGTATTTATTTATCTTTCTGCAAAAGTTAGGACTGCATCTTGATTGGCAATATGCAGGTTGCCAGAAATTGTTGGTGCCTCTTTGGCAAACCTCTGATTTTACAGTGAAGGGTTAGTAGGTATACCATTTTTTTAATACGCAGTAATGATTGGACTCCCTGGCCAAAGGTTGTGCTTTATAGGAGAATGTGCAATAGCATATCCACTAAAACAGTTTGGTTCTTAAGCTAGGATTTACTTACATCTGAATTGCCTGCACTTTAGATTACAATCCAAAACATTCCCACTCAGTGGCTGCCTAATGCTGGAAGTGCTTAAACTCACCTCCTTGTTTGAGTTTGCATTCCCCAGGCATAGAGATCTCTGTCTCTGAGCATGCCTGGAATTGCCCCTATTGGAGAATTCCTGTGCATAGGTTCTGCCTAAAACAGATTGGAATGCAGGAACTAGCTGTGATTCTGCCTATCCTCCTGTCCCCTGCAGGGCTTTGCTTTGGTGCCTAGTCTCAGAGCACACCTACTGACACCTAGTAATTGCCAAATTAAGGGCAGCCATTTCGTCGTCTTCTGCTCTGTAGTTTTGTTTGTTTGGGTTTTTTAATCACAGATAAAGCCAGAGACATCTCCCAGCCATCATCCATGGAGCTGGAGCACTCACACAGAAATGTACTTTATATTCCTTTCTTTCCCAGAGCGGTTTCAACCCACCTCTCTTGCCTCATAAGCTAGTGCCTTGCTACCAGTCAGTATCTGTGAGCAGAGGGAGGAGAGCAAAAGCGAGGTCACAGAGAAATGACTGCCTAATCTAGTTGCTCCGTTCAGCTGGAGCTGTGCAGCTGCTCATGTCACAGTCTAGAGAAAGCAGTGAGTAGTTCTATAGCTGTGTTCAGCTCTTTGCCTCCAGCATTGCGTCTATATTTCAGCCAGCTGCTACAAGGCTCTGGATTCCACTGTAAGCTTAGAAGTTCTGGTGCTGGATTCCACTCATTCCCCCCACCCTGAAAGATTAGGTTGGGCAAGCCTCCCAGTCCTGGGTCTGATAGAGTTCAGCCTTTGGGAATGCAACATGCATAGCATGGTGGAAACGACCCCAGAGATTCCCTGAGGCATTAGGTTTCATAGGCAAAGAATATAAGAGGAAGTTAGTAGCTTTCCTTCATATAGGAAGTATTTTGTAGTCATATCTGACTACAGTCATCTGAGTGCTATTTGCTACACAAACCAGTGTCCAGCAACGATGGGTCTAGAATAAGGAAATAGCTTGTGACAGCATTTTGCCTGTTGAGCCTTAGGTTAGTGATGGCTTACTGTTATGAGCAGATACACAACTTCCTTTTTCCACAGAACTGCTATACAATGTTGCTGTGTGTGTCAAGCTCTTCTTTTCCTGGCAGGGACTGGAGTTTAAAATTTAAAATGTTTGTGACTCTAATCAAGACCAAGAATCAGTGCCTGAGTCATCTCAAAGGCCTGGCTGACATGGTGACCCTTTAGTCATTACCTATCTTAACTTTTCAGTCCAGCAAAAGGACAGAAGAAAGAGGGGGAGGCAAAGTATAACAAATGCCCTTTTTTCTATTTAATTTTTAAAGATAATGGAAAAATGAGCTGGCTATTGGATAAATAGTCTCCAAAAGCATCATGTTATTGAACACAGAATTTGGAGATTTTGTACCTTTTCAAATAGCTCCTGAAGAGAGCAAAGCAGTCTCTTGCTGTTCTTCTCTGGTATGGAACTTGTAAAAGCATCCCTGATGCTGTTGTGGTTTAACCCCAGCTGGCAACTAAGCACCACACAGCCACTTGTTCGCTCTGCTCCTTCCCCTCTGCTCCCCCTGCCCTCCCTGCCTCCACTGTGGGATGGGGGAGAGAATTGGAAGAGTAAAAGTGAGAAAACTCATGGGTTGAGCTCAAGACAGTTTAATAGGTAAAGCAAAAGCCATGCACACAAGCAAAGCAAATCAAGGAATTCATTCACTCCTTCCCATGGGCAGGCAGGTGTTCAGCCATCTCCAGGAAAGCAGGACGCCATCGCTCCGAATGTCCTCCCTGTCCTTCTTCTCCCAGCTTTCTGTGCTAAGCATGACACCCATATGGAACGGGACATCCCTTGGTCAGTTGGGGTCAGCTGTCCCGGCTGTGTCCCCTTGTGCCAGCTCCTCGTGCCCCCCAGCCTGCTTGCTGCGTGGGGTGAGAGGCAGAAAAGGCCTTGACTCTGTGTAAGCACTGCTCAGCAATGACTAAAACATCCCTGTGTTATCAGGACTGATTTCAGCACAAATACAAAACATAGCCCCGTACCAGCTACTATGAAGAAAATTAACTCTATCCCAGCCAAAGGTAGCACAGACGCATATACAGTTTTTTTAACTCATGTAATTATTTTGGTTAGAAGTGGTATTTTTTTTCCCCTTGCTGAGCTTAAATCACTTGTGTTTTCAGTCTATGCTACACCAGTTTCATGTTACAAACTGCACATTATTGCTAGCTATTTTTCTTCCTGAGCATTGGTATTTAAGAATTATTTATCATTTTATTTACATGGTATCTGAATATGTAAGTACCAATATGTTTGTAAGACCCATAGTTAGTAAGGCAGCCAAGCAAAATTTTGGCCTTATTTCTCTGTAAAATTGAATAAAGTTTTCTAAAGAAATGGAAGGCTGTGTTTACACAGCTACAGGTGGTGTTACGTTCTTTTGCAAATATTTGACCAACCTGCTCCGTAGTTAAACCATGTTATTGTTATTTTCCACATAAACTTTATTTTCCAGACAATGTTTACAGTAGCCTTTGACTCTGCTAAAGAAGGCCAGTTACCTTCAGATAATGCTTGGTTTGCAGTCATATGTTTTTTCTCAAGAGAAGCTTATGCAAATGCTGAAATAGTTTTAAAGACTTCCAGTGAAAGACTGGGCTGTAACAGCTGGCACAGAGCTAAGGTAATTTTCATGGTTTTTGCTGACATTACCCATAAGTGATTCTCAGAGGACATATTACTCTAAAAACTGCAACTTACCTTGAACCCTTCCACCTCGCTCCAGGGTGAGGACATTATGACAAACTTGGAGTATTCATTAGGCTCCCTTTCAGTTTCTGTTTGGCTGAATTGGGAGGGGAGGGTGAAGTTAATTTTATGCCCCCAACCTGAGAAAAAAATCAGACAACTTAAAACTAGTTCCTGCAGACCTGCTTCCTGTTTGAAGAAGTAGGAGTTGCAACATACAACGTGTATTTATTTTCCTGTGCTTGGGTTTTCTTTGTTTTGGAGGGTGGGTGGTGGTGGTGGTGGTGTTTGTTGAATGTGTTTTGGTTTTTTGTTTGGTGGGGTTTTTTTTTTGGCTGTGATGTACTTAATCCCTGCAAAAAAGGAGGGAATCTTTCTCCGCATAAAATACAAGCATGTGACAGCACAACCTGGAGCTTTATAGGGTTATTTGTCATCTTCAGAAAAACAAACACCACCCATTAAATTGGAGTGGTGAAAGTGATCCAACATGTGGATTCTCATTTTATTTTCCTTCCTCTTTCCATGCCTTCTCTGATTTATTTCTCTTTATTCTTCGTTGTTTACTGCTCTTCTAGTTTGTTCTTTTTGGGGAATCAAATGAGCATAAGACTTCTGGCACTTGGGACTCAATCGCTGTGTTGGAAAAGGCAACCACTGAAGACTGGTTATTCTGAGATAATCCTGAAAAGCCAGCTGAATCATAATTTAAATTTAAACAAATGTGGATATAGGCCAAAGAGAGCTCAGATTTTTTTCAAGTCCCAGGGACAATGCAGAGACTGGAAGTTGCTAGTTTTTTTTGCTTTGACTTTGTAGTTGTATTTTTGCAATAGCAATGTTTTATAGCCAGATGGATTAAAACCTTGGAAGGTATAAATTAGCGTCCCTGCAGCTGAGCTCTGATTGTGGGAGAGGAGGTAATGTGGGGAACAGAGTGGTGCACAGCTTTTGCTTCCTCAGGGAATGAAAAAAATGAAGTTTTATTTAAACTGTGAGAGAATGTAGCTGAGGTATTCGTTTTACAATAGCCAAGTATTTTGTTGGAAAAAGCCTGCTATGAACATGGAAAATAAAAACCCAGTATTAAAATGGCCTCTACCACATACATAAATGTCATCAAGATGGACTTTAATAGTGTACGTGCCTCACCTTGGCAAACACCCTATTTCACTGTGAACTCTAAGAACTGCTGGGTTCTGCAGAAGCTTATCTTTTTTTTGTATCAGGAAAGGTAATGCCTTTGTGTGTGAGTAATAATTCCAGTGAAATGGAAAGGTCATGTTAATTAGGAGTTGAAACATCTACACCTGGAAGCATTAGAAAATGAAATCAGAAACTGTCCAACTACTTAAAATCCTAATAAAGTTCTGTTCACTGGTATTTCCTAGAGCCTTTCTAGTAGGCAGATATTTCTTGCTTAATTGAAATGTAATTGCATCACAGCCTGAGTAGAGGTGCAAACATACCTTTTAGTCCTGCTCTCTAAAGAAACTTTATGGAAGGAACAGAAAGAGATGCATAAGAGTGGTGAAGAAAAAGAGAACTGAAGTTTTAAGGGGGCTATGCTTTGTGGACTCTAAAATGCTTTGTTAAGTCTCAGGGTTTGTGAGGATGGAAATCTTTTTTGGCCTTTGTGTAGACCTTTGAAGGCAGGTTGTTGTATGTTTCTGTGCTGTTAGCAACCAGTTAGCTGCGAATACCTTTCTAGAAGTAATAGTGAAGGATTAAAAAACTGGTTAATCATCGGTAGCAAAGGGATCCAGAAGGTTTTATTTAAAGCAAAGCAAAACCAAGCTAATCTTAATATTTAAAATCTGCCACTAGATTTTTAAATTATTATTATTATTATCAATTCATGCTGCATGCTTTCCTTCAGATCTGAAGTGAGTATTTATTCTGGATTACAGAGTAACCCTCTAGTTACTGAGGTAATGGTGTTATGATTTCTGCATGTACTTATCACATCACACAATTTCAGTACTTGCGTTTGGAGATCTTGTTATATGTGAAAAAAATGAGACTTCTGTAAACTTATTTGGCTAGTGATGATAGATAGAGATAATAAATAAAGATAATTAAGAGCTGGGACCTACCCAGACAGGCTTCTCATGGGTGTAGCAATGAAGTATGGCCAAGCATGGAGCAGAGCAATGCCTGGGGCCTTCCTGATATCAACTGGTTAACGTCTTCTTAGGTTTTTATATCTGAGAAGTGATGTTTTATCCACTGGAGCTATAAACTTTCACTGCTAAGCCAAGTGAACCACAAAACTGTGCCACTGAAGTAAAGATGAAGTGGCTTCAAAGCAGATGGCAGATAAAAAATTGTAACCTGGAAACCCAGGGAAGAAGGAATAAGCATTGTTTCCTGGGCATTGCAGGAAGCTCAACAAGAACCTCCTTCCCCTCACAATCTTTCTTCAGGAAAAATGTTTCCTGATAACCTCACTTTAAACTCCTTCCTCCTCCTAGAAACCACATGGAATGAGGGATGGGGAAAAAAAGACAGGAAAATGATGGTGTAGTACTTTCGGGCACAGGTGCCATGTGACCAGCTCCTCATGGATGTAAGTAACTAGGGCAAGTAGGGATGTTTGAAACTCCAGCCCACTTAGACTGTCTCAAGACAGAAGGGACTTCTTTAGGTCTGATCCTGCAAGCTCCAGATGCTAAGCTGCATAGCGTGCGTATCCTCAGGACAAGTGAAACTTCTGGGTAAACAGACTGAAGTGTGCAGCAAAATTGAACTGCAGCTCCTGGCTTGTGTGCGTGTGTGGCTGGGGCAGCGTGGGTCATAGCAATTGCTACAGCTTGATAGCTCTCACGTCCAGGTTGAGTGGGAGCCAATGTCCTGTCCTCTTTCCTTTTCTTGCCTTTCCCCACATGATCCCTCTTCAAAGTGCTTGAGACGCTCAATTTTTCAGTTAGTGGGACTCGCGTCTCTAAATTAATTTCATCTGTCCTGTTCGGCACAGCTGCAGAAACATGTCTTATTCTAAATGGAATCATTTGGTTTCCAAGTTTCTCTAGCCACAAAGAACGCAGGAAAAACAAAACTTGATGGGTGAGACTGTTCTAAAAGAATTTGAATCAGCCAAGAGCTCAGCCTCTCCCTCTTGTTTGGCTCGGAAACTTGGCTCCTCCAGCTCTGCTTGCAATTCAGCCTGGTTGTCATCATGTGGAGAGAGATGTGGAGTTATGGGAAACGGGATGCAGAGTGGTGTAGAGGAAATGTCAGTGTTTCTTCTTGAATGACAGCTGTTGATCTGTATTCTCAAAAGGGCTGTGGAGGGTTTTCTTCAGTGTCCAGCCTCCCCCCAACTCTGTTCTTGCTTCCTCATCTAAAAGATTAAATACTTATAGTTTGTGTGTCAGAAGGAATTTTTAAAATGTAATTTATTTTCTTGTATGTGTTTTTCTTACAATAATGGCATTGTTCTCTGTTTAACATTATCTGTTTCAGTAGGCAATAGTTCATGTGCTTCTCAGCTAAGTTTTGGGGAACTGGAAAATGATAGCTTGTTTAAGCAAAATCCATCAGCCTTAGGGAGTCTCTGATGCAATAATTGTGGATATACAGCAAAGCATGATTTCAAGGCCACATTTTGGAGGATAAAAACAAAACAGGAGGTGGATTTTCTCCTGTGGTCAGTCTTGGTGTGGTACCAGGCTGGGGTGACAGGGTCAGAAAGCAGTTGGGTCCCTCCATATTGGGGTTATCTTCTGCCAAAAAGAATTTGTGTCCTGTTACTTTTGGCATAAGTAGTGGGAAAGGAGAATGCTGGAGCATTTCTGCCATCACTAGCTACTGAAAGCAGCTCCCAGAGGAGCTGTTTGCTTAAGACACCTTCCAGAGTTAACGGCCTGTAACAGGCTCTCTTGCTGCCTGCAGATTTTTATGCTGCTGAAAATCTGGTCCAGAACCTCTCTGCTCTCATTCTTATGTTGTTTCTACTCTTTCAAATTAGATAACACCCAGAAGAGCTTCAGTGTGTCTGCCATGCAGTTTCTTATTAATATCTTCCCTAATCTTTTCATCTTCTGCAATGCTGTTTGTCACCTCTGCAATTTATTTTGTGTGTGTTTTATAGATACAGATGAGCTGCTAGGTGGCAACGTTTGTACTTTGTTTTTCACAGCATTTTATAGTAGACTGTACTAAGTAGTTGTGTTCCTGATAACTTCTGAAAACTAGTGGAAATACATCTGTGTGCACCAGAAAAGCTGTTCAGTAACATGAACATGGCCTAGCATTGAAGGCTTTTCGTTCTCGGGACTTGCTGCACTTGTGACTGTGTAGTAGCAGCATCCAAGCATCTGTGACAATGTCCTGTTTTCCTCTGGAGCCTTAAGATGTTGGTTTTGCAGGAGGAAGTTCTAATGTTCAGCCAAGGTCCTAGTGAGGTAACACCTAGGATAGAGTTCTTGTTCCCTTGCCTCAGGCTGTTTTAGCAGATGTATTCGTTCATCCCCTTGCTGGAACTTGCTGCTTGTCTTCAGGGTAGCTTCAGCTTTTAGGACTCTGGCTCAGAAAATTCTTTTCACCTAACTCTGAATGGAAAGACTTAGTGAGGAAAGCCTAGAAAACTGGCATGGATACTGTTCGATTCTGTACATCCACTGAAGACCACAGTTTCTCCGTCATTCACTTTATGTACAGGGTCTGTGGCCTTGTGACTACCACTGATCATAAGTATGTGCAGTGTGGTTCAGAGACCCCTGCCAGGAAAGTAAAGCTTCCATCCTTGCCAGGGCATTCTTCAAGCCATTACAAATCTACAGCAGATATCTCATGAGTTTTCTCTTTCCTGATCAGGAGCATCCCTGAGAACTGCTGGAAGCACTGGATCCGATCTATTTATTTATTTTTATCTTTCTTTGATGAATTGCTACTAATTCAGTGGCAAAGCTTTTACACTGCTCTTAAAGATAATGATGTATGCCAACGCTCATATATCTTCAAAGGAGCAGGGAACCTAAGTAACCATGTAAGCCAGTGAACGACACTCATTTTGTAATAAGGGGTGAGAAGTGAGGTGAAGAAGGAAAGCAGCTTCTTTAATTTGGCCTGTGCCACAGTTCAAAGGCATGACTATAGCTTGTGGGAGCACATGTGATCTGGTTTAGAATGAATTATCTGTAGGAGTCATACTGCAAATACTAGCCTGAACCTTGAACCTTACGCTGCTGTGGCTACTGCTTTTGAAAACAACCCAGGGCTGGGAAGTTATGAGCCAGGTTGATAATGTCAGTGCAGCTTAGAATAGGCCTGACTTCAGCTCTATGTTAGACAGAATTTTGTCCTGGGGATGATTCTGCCATGCCCTGCTGCGGGTGCAGAATGGTAACTCCTCTGCTATGGGCATGGTAGTAGCCTGTGTGGATAAAGCACAGGACATGTCTTGAGGTCAAGAGGTTGCTGCTTGGAATTCAGTGACCTGAAATCTTGTCAGCACCAGGACTGAACGTGAAGTCAATTTCTGTAATTAATGTGAAAGAGCATTTCATGGGAACACAGGAGTATTTCCAGAACAGTAGGCTGGTGTTCATGTGTATGTATTCAAAACTTCAATTTAAAGACGGTTGTGGGCAAAGCTATTGAGTTAATTCTGAGTATTGTAAAATCTTCTGTTAAGGTCCTGTTACCACTGCTAACTGAGCAGGTTTGAGGTGGGAGTGTCTAAAGAGATCTGTGGGCAGACTTGTAGAGTGTGTGTGGGGCTGTAGGAAGGAAAGCTAACAATTCAGTAAATGCTACCCTTTTTTTTTTGAGACAGTCCTAAAGTAGTAATGGGCCTAGGTTAAGGAGCTACCTTGCCAGGGGAGGTTTTCCTTTCATGAAGAGAAGTGAAGCAAAAGCCTTTAATCTGAATCATCAAAATCACTAGGCCTATCTAGTACTGTACGTATAGGTCAGAGTTAATTTCAGTGCTGTGCTGCCCAAGTTGTTAGCTTATACTGGGGTAGAAAACATCTCCCCAGAACTCACTTGAATTATTTTTTCAACCCGGCTGTTGAGAACAATTGTCCATAAAGAGCTGTTGTATCACTTGCAGTAGCAATCACACTGGGAGCATGGACTATGCAGTACTTGTAAAGCCTCTATCTAAATGCTAAAAGGTCTCTTTGCTCACAAAACCAAAAGAATTGTTAGAAAAAAAATCTTACTGTAGAAATCTTACTGTAGAAATGCAAGGTACTTCTATGGAGAGTAATTCCTATTCAAAGCCCACTTTTATTCTCTTTTGGTATAGAATATTTGCAGTTAGTCACAGTGAATGGCTGAAAAGCTACAGCTTTTTCAGCAAACTTTTATGTTGCTTAATCTCCTTAGGTCCATGGATTATTTTTTCTAGTTTGAGATTAGTTAGCTGTAGGTAAAAGTTTTAGCGCCGAAAAAATGTTGAGAATTGTTAGAGCTAGTGGGTTAATGAATGTGCCTTGAAAAAAAGGATTTTTTTTTTT
>VZTL01018289.1:0-13281 GCA_013400535.1 Scopus umbretta | reverse complement strand
AGGGGGTGGCCACGGCGGGAAGGGGGCGAGGGCGGCGGGCGGGGGGCGGGAGGAGCCTGGCCTGCGGGGCAGCCGCCGGGGCGCAGCCCGAGGGCGGGAGGGGCTGAGCGGAGCCGTCGAGGCCGTCGGGCTTCGTGTCGGTTGGGGTCTGCGGGAGCCAGAAAATGTCGGCAGAGCCGCTGACTCTTGGAGGGGTCTAAAGGGAGGGAGAAGAGCAGGAGGTGACAGACAAGCGAGGGCCGAGCTGGCCTGATGCCGCATCATGAGGGGGGACGAGGTGGGTTGAAGTCTCCAAAAAGGAGCCTGAGGCATACGATGTTTCTGCATGTTTTCTGCTGATTCTTGCTGGCTCCTTGTTCTTGGGTCCGGCGCGGCGCTGGAGGGGTGCCGGGTGCTTCCCCAGCCGCAGGGGTCATGAAGAGCCTTGCATATAAATGAGACTCTTCCCCATGTGCGGCACAGGGTTTTCCGTTGGTGTGTGTTGTCTGTGTTGGTTGCAGAAAGGATTTGCCCACTTACTGCCCTAGGAGTCAAAGTATCTGTGGGATTTCTTAAGTCCTCAGTAAAGATCTTAGGTGAGATACCGTGGGAATTGGGATATCGGCAGCCTCCAAGTCTGTAAAGGTAAGCAGAAGTGTGCTGGCAGAGACCACTCTTCCTTCCTTCCTTCCTTGACACCACCCTTCTTTATTTTTTTAAAACCTTCGGTGTCAAAATTTTATTCACATAGGAAGCTGTGGAAGGAAAGGGTCAGCCAACAGGAAAATACCGAGTTTTTCATTTTCCCCTTGTAGGCTGGCATGGGACAGAGCACAGCCTAGAAAGCTGTGTTGGGAGCACTCGCTTCTTGACACCGCTGCTAATAGGTGGTTATAACAGTCCGTTTCGCTGAGAGCTGAGGTTTGCCTCTGACAGCTGCTCTGGCGATAAAGCATTTCACCTCATCTAGAAATCATAAACAGCACAAACCTCTAAAATATTCCTCTGTATTTCATCTTTCAAATTAAACTTTGTTATAAGTTTAGTAAGTTAGTGTATAAAAAGGACATGACTACATAAAACGGAAGCATTTCCTTGGTAAGAGATTCATTTTGAAATGTGTGTCTATAAACTACAATTACAGAATGGTTTTAAAATAAGTCTGAATGCAGATGAACTGGCAGTGGGCTTTGAATATTTTTGCACACTGAGCAAACTTTTAATTTACATTAGAGAGGAATCTGGTTTGTGAGAAAAATTCTGATTTTGTAATTCATCACAGATTGTTTGCTTTCATTTCATCTGTGTTGTTTTACACCTTTCCTTTGTTGTATTTGTCAGTATCACTTTTTCCTTCCTTCCTATATTTCAATATAACTTAATATACTTTTGCTGTAAGGAAAATTCTAGTGCAAAATAAAAGATAGCCTAATCACTAATTCTAATAGGAGAGAAGAGTGAGCCATAGAGAACAGTCCTCCTCCCACCAATTCAGTGCCAAATTCCTGTTGACTTCATGGAAGCAATACTAGGTTTCAAAATTCTCCAAATCAATAGCAAAGATAAAAATGATTTTGTAATGCAAGCAAGATATGAAAAAAGTCTGTTCTAGTTATAAGTGATCAGTTGGGATATTTTATAGAAATTTCATGGTGAAATCAGACAATTCCAAACTTGTGAGATAAGCAAGATGTTCTTTATTATAACATCATTGTTAACTTGAGCAAACAGTTACATTTTCAGTATTTTGCATTATTGAATATGTAGCTTACTCTGTTGTAACTTTGAAATATATGTCATTCAATACCCTCTTTCTGTTCTTTCCAGTACCGTTTTAGGAGGACGAATTATTAATGAACATAGTACAAAAGAGGATTGAAGTTCTAGTGTCTTCTTCAAGGCTATCTCTGAAATGATGGCAGATGTTGCTTAAAACTTGACATTTTCATATATATTGTGTATATTGTAAATAGACTTACTTTTGCGTGGGCCTGATCCTACATTGTTCTAGGTATAAAACTGTTAGTCCTGCCTATATGGTGCTTACTGGACAAAGCTGTTTAATCTGTAGATGAGATGTGTGACAGAAACTCTTAAGATCAAACCTTTTACCTCATAGTCTTATTTTCCTGTGTATAAAATAATTCTCATGTCTGTCTATAAACCTAACTAGGTCAGGAATAGATTTTTTTGAGAATGTACAAAATCAAGTAGAGTTATGATCGTAGTTCTGTATCATAGCTATACTAGCTCTGCCATAGCAGAGCTACTCTATAGTTTTTGATAATTCAACAGTAATAATGCCTCCATCATTAAATCCTGGGTAGTTCCTTACCAACAAAGCAAGACAGGCTACAGTTTCAGCAAATTTTAGGATACGCTCCAATAAACTATTTCCTACTCATGTGAATAATTCTCTAGCATCTGCTTTGTTTTCTGGAACTTTGATCACTCTTCTGTTTTGAAAGACATGTGAATTTTATTTTTCTCTCCATATTAATAAAAGTTTCAATCAACAGTTTTCTAAAGATTGCATGATTGTTTTTTCCTTTCTTGAAGTCCCTTCTGTAGTCATAGCTCTATTTTTACCACAAGTATGTTTTGCCAGTTTTATATCCACAAGTCTAACCTTCTGTGTTGGAAGAACTTCATAGTCTGTCATTCGTGTAAACAATAGTCTAATAGCTGGTCTGTTGAAATTATTTTTAGGGGAAAATTGGGCTTTCTCCAAAAACTGCTGTTAGCAGGGTTGATTTCTTAATGATAAATGTGGTTATTTGCTGAATTTTCAGGTAATACACTTTGTCTTTTTTTTTTCCCTATTTCGATAGTTTAGTATCTGTTTTGATTCAGTTTCCACTAAGTAGTAATTTAGCATGTCATTTTTCATTTTAAGGCATCAGGAGCGCATCTGTTATGATATTTGTCCCTAAACAGAGAGTCGGTGAAGACAACTGAATCCCTTACATCATATTTTTGTGGTCTAAAAGCCTCATTAAATATTGAGCCATTTCTATGGATTTCAATTTGAACCAGATTCCAAGCAGTAGTGAATGAAAAATTACCCTTTACTCCACACACACTTTTTTTTTTAAATAGTCAAAGAATTCAGGAGTAGGAAAGCCCTGTTTGTTATCGCATCCTTTCCTCAGCAAGAGTGGATTCCCTTTTTTCTGGATTGCTTTCTATTGGTTAATGGAAATTCTGAAAAAGCATCTTCATTATTCAACTTCAGTTTACTTATAAAAAGAAATAAGCTTAAGTTTCCTCTTTCAGTAATGTAAATGTTTCAGTGATGTAAAATTCCATTTTATGATAGTAGATTTTATAAACTTTTTATTTCTAATGAAAGCATGCACTGTGATGATGTTCATTACATGGCTAGTAATTGGAAAGTAGTTGGTAACATTTTATTCAAAGACAAGAAATGCAATTCTGAATTTTCTCAAAGCAGAAAGAAATAAAGTAACTGCTGTTGTGCCATCAGACTAGACATCAGTATCAGACACAGGGAGACAGAATAATGCACCTTACTGTTGGAAGGAAGAAAGAACCTTTAAAATCTTATTTAAGGAGGTAGTCATCCTGCATGCAGGTATTCCCACTTCATGCTTTCAGTCAAGACATCGCTAATTTGCAAGTCGGGCTTGTTGTGACTTCTGTTAGGTTTGGTTAGAAGGATTTTATGGTTACCCTTAAGGAGAACAGTTAATCTTAAAGACACAAACATCTGTACAGTCTTGAGAAGACATTCTTGAAGAATATAGATGTATCTCAAAGAATATGGATACATCTTAAAGAATACAGTTGTTGCGCAACATTTTGTAAACTAGAATTATTTGGTTGATTTTACTACTTGTTCACTTAGATGCTCGCAGTTTTAGAAAAATGGTGCAACCATTACATTTCCTAAGACAGTATCTTGTTGATAGTCAGAATGACTGTCATTGATACTCAGCCATTGTATTAGAGAACACTTTTGTTTCAAATCTAGACAATCAAACATTTTTTATTTTTTAAGAAGCATTGCCTAATAGTTTCCAGACAGGAAGGTCTTCGTCCATCATCATGTCTTTTTTTTCCTATTTTTGTTTATTTATCAGTACTTGAATAATCTGGTATTCTTAAACCCCTAAGGCAAACTCTTTGACTTCCTTTGTCTGGTAGGCTGGTTTTAGCCATGTATTGTTTCTTAAAATGCTTATGCTGTCACACATATCATATTTGTCTCAGCTGGAAAAACACATTTATAGAAAATCCTGTTTGCTGGTTGTCTTAACAATTTCAAAAGTTCTTACACCTTTCATTTAGTCCAAAAAAATTTTGCATGCGAGTATTTCATATTGCTTTGGGGAACTTCAAAGCTGAAGCTTAGCAAGTCAAACATCTTTTATGAATGAACAGGAAGCTTGTTCCCTTAAAATAGTCCAAAAAAACAAAGTTAAAGATGCCTCTCTTCTAAGAATTTTGCATGGGTTTTTCTTCAAATGAACTTTTAAATCATATCCTGAATTTTCTGTGCAGCTTATTTCAAATTCCAATTCTTGGCATGTTTTGAGGTCGTTGATTTTTTTTTAAAGACTTCTAAATGAGCTTAATCTACTCCTAGCATCAAATATAACTGGTTTTGGAAGTCAGTGCTTGTTTCCATTGTGTAACACTGATAGGGCCACTGGGGAGTATTTGAGAAAAGAATACCAGAATGTCCGATTGAGGAAAACCAAATGCATTAAAATTGTGGAGGTCCACCAACTCTGTAATGCTTATGATCTGAAATATACTTTGCATTAGAACTTGTTCTACCTGTATTTATTATGCATAGTACTAGACACAAACAGGATGCTTTCTAGCTTGAAAGCTGTGCCTAAAATAACAGAAAAAGAGGACTTGCATTCAAAGAACATGGGCTGAAGCAGATCATGCGAAGAATTTTGCATGAAGCTTGAGAGGGTGTTTCTATCTCAGGAAAATGAAAAAGCTTGATGTAAAGTAATTCTCCAAAGGAGAATGCGCAGATTAAGGCCAGACTCTGTTCCCACTTGCGAAGTAGCCACAGTCTGTGAATTTACCTCTGCTGGGCATGGTTAAATGTATTATGGCATACCACTCTCCAGTCTCAGCAAGGCCTGGGAATTTGAAATTCCTAACTCATCCTGCACTGGGAGCTGTAGCTGGTCTGCAAACCATGCATGAGTCCTGCTCTAACTGCATGCATATGGCAGCGGTTGAGGGATTTCTTGTACTAGTGCTGATAACAGGGGAGGGCCCCACAGTTCCTTCCTCCTCCCCTCCCAGAGAAACGTTCTTAAACAGTTCCACAGTGTAACAGCGTTGGCATCCCGTGGTACGTATGGCAGCCAAGTGACAAGCTGGACTCACTCATGGCATACAGTGTTAGAAGGGTTAGACCAGGTGCTCTTGTTGATTCACCAGTGAGCATCTGAAATGCAATTGCATATCTCCACGTGAGCTGGCTCAAATCTTGCTGCTGGCTAGTCAACAGTGCACAAATCTGGGTTTAATAAATATGGAACCATAAATTTAGACAGGGGCAGGAACTGGCAACTAGTGATGGTGACTTTTAGTGCCCTCTCAGCTGTTCATGCAACTGTTTGCGATGCCATGCAAATCAGATCACACAATCCAGATTTTAAAAGTTCTGTCTAAAGTAATCATTTTCAACCAGAATTATTCCACTGATTAACTTCACACTCTGGTCCCACAAACACTTGCATTGGCACAATTGCAGCGTTGGTAGACTGGTAGACTTTCCCCACCACACAGATGGTGGGGAAAGAAGGCAGGCAGGCTGCTGGATGGTTATTTTGTCAGTGGGGACAATATCCCTGCATAATTCCAACCTTATTCTGAACCACACACTCTCCATCAATTTCGCTTTCTGATCCCTCATGCTCAGCCTCATGCTTAATGTCTGATCTGCGCAATGGTAGTCTGATCATCTAATGGTAGTAAGTTGATCAAGATCAAATATGAGCATGTAATTGCATTCCTGTCAAGATTAGCCAGCTATGAGTTACAGTGTTTAGACCAAGCTTTATCCTGGCTTTATACCAGCAGCAAGAAGACAAATGATACCAACTCTAATATAAAATTATCAGGAGTAAAACCGCTCTCCACTCCTTGTTTTGTGCGGGCTTTGGTTTTTAAATAACTTTGTACTGGTAGATTGCATTTGTACAAAGAATTTTGTGCCATGTCGCCATGCAAAAACTACATTTATTGTAGTTTTTGAATTAAATACATGAAATTGCAGTTGTATACTGGTGAGAGTATGCCTTCAGCTTCTCTTGTAGGTTATTTTTGAATACATAGCTCCTGTCAAGTCCAGGTGCAAAGGGGAGGTGATTCTTTGTTAAAAGGTGATGTGCAATACTTTAAATTCTTACTGTCTCTAACCAAGAAAGGTCCCTCCCTATTCCAACTGCCACAGTTAGAAAGAAACACACAAGGTCTGAGGCAGAAAAACATCACTTAAATCCTTTCCCTCTCTAGGCTATACATACTGTTTTATTCCTTTCATATCCTCGTGGGTATAAGAATAATCCCATACACTTTGATACCAAAACAAAAAGGTTTTGGTATTTTCTTACCATAAGAAGTGTACTTGCGATTTAAAAAGCAGGTCTTCACCTTAATTGTCTTTCTCCTGCTGTATTTCTCCTTATGGTCTTAAAGAAAGTAAACCCGTCTCTAAGCACAAGAAGATGTTAAGCAAGGGGGAGTCAAAGTTAAAACTTGGCAAGCACTAAAACAAAGAATTTTTCCAAGGAAATGGAGGAGACGAGTCAAATTAATTCCTTATGTAACTCCATTTACCTCAGCACAGTTACGTGAAGGATGAATTTGGTACCATATACCTCTGTGGTCAGAAAAAGATTTCAGTGATCTCAGTCAGCACAGTATAAAATTATAATTGTTAACAAACAAAATTGTAATTTAAGTCTGATAGAACTGCCCTTGTTATTTTTAGTTTATTAATATAATTGTAAAAGGACAATAGGTCTGCAGAACAACAACAAAAACAGCTTCATAAAAAAATCAGTGCATGATGATTTACAGCTTACATCCTTAGTAACAGTTTTTTGTGGGAAAGAGGAATTCATGACAGACTGCTAAAATGGGCAGTGACATCAGGGACGCTTCTCTTTCTCGTAAGTTCCAAAAGCTTTTCTCCAAATCGCTGCATTGCAACTTTAACTTTTTTCCTCCGATCTCATTCATCTCCCCTGACCGCCCCTAATTCAGTTCTCCGTTCCCTCAAGTTTCTTTGGGTTCCGCTGTGTGTGCAGGGATCTTTGTGGCTTCTCCTTACTGCTGAGTTTTCTAGATTTTTTTCTTCAGGCAGAAATATTCAACCTCTTGGAACAGATAAAAGAGAGATGTTTGGCCTCCACCATAATTTCTTCTTCGATTTTAAATTTCAATATGCTGAAATTTGAGATGCTTTAAAATAATGCATCTTCACTGTGAGAACCCAGCCTCCACGTCTCAATCCGTAGTACTCAAATATAGCTGTACCCAGAGATTATTTCCATTTTAAAGCCTTCTTGTGAAACAACACACCTGCCTCCCCACCCCACTCCCAAATTCAGGAAATACTTTTAATCTCAATATGTTAACATCTTTCAATAGCGTAATATAAAAGCATCCGTATAGTATATTAGTGCAATGAAATTGAAGTCAATGGTCTGTCTTTTTTATCTTTACCAACTTGCAACTATCAGTTTTAATACAGAGGAAAGGATCTGTATATACATGCATATAAAAGATGTGAAAATACAAAGGCACTTATTGAAAACAGACAAAACCAGGAAGATGATAAAATAGCAGAAGGAAGTGGCCTCAGATATAAAAACTTCTGCTTTGTATATCAGAATTTATCAGTAAAAGCTGAGGTTGGCAAATTGCCATGCTTCAGATAAAACAAGCAATGTAATGTAAAAAAAATTTGACTTTGTGTTTGAAATACAATAGACACATTTGAAAAACTAATGTCCTACAAAGTCATTGAATTAAACATTTTTGTTTCCTTTTTTTATGTGTATCTTTAAAAGCTTCATTATGTTTTCAAATACCAGAAATCTCAGTTGTACAGATGCAAGCTCTCCTCTAAGGACGTCTCCATCACGTGTGCCATTCAGCAGGATGTAGAAAATTTCCAAATATCCAAAATTAAACAAAGAAGGTGGAGATATATTTTAGAAGCAAATCTGTTGCTTTCAAAATAGCAGAACTACTAAAGCATGTTTTATAGAAAAATAATTCACACATTTAAAATATTTACTGCACAATTTTAATCCATAAAGCTACTCAAGTAAATATGTACTGCACAACATTTTCACACTGGATAAAGCATATTTTTTTTAAACATAATATCTTTTCCATTTCCTTATATGTTTGTGGGGAAAAATCAAAAGCTTTAGGAAATAACTGTACATTTAGACCTGAAAGACTTTTCACATAAAAGTTTTTGAAATCTGCTGTTGACTGAGAACACTTCAAAAGCATGAGAATCTAGGATATTTAGTGCAGTTTTTGTACCAGCTGAGAACAAATGAATGCTTTTCTGCAAGGATGTTTTCTCCTCTCTGGCCTGGTAAGGCCTGCCTTCTGGTATTCCTGCTAGAAGAGAAACCATTTCGGTAGAAGATAGATAAGGAGCACAGCTAAATTCTCATGACTAACAAAATCATGCCCTTGCTCTTTATTCCCATCTGTAAGGCTTTTCCAGAACTCATCATGTATGGAAGACTCCAAACCTGAAAAACAAGATGGCAGATAACTACAATTAAAACAAACAGATAATTTTTTCAACATCATCATCGCGTTTGCAAGATAAATAGACTGTTATCTGAGTACTATTTATATTCTTAAATAATGTCTCATTCTCTCACAGTCAAAGCCTTTTTAAACTTGTTGACAAGAATGGTTATCTACTTCTCAGATTAAATCATTCCATGAAGTATTTGCAGGCATTTCTTATATTTGAATCTTTGGTGTTCTTATTGGTTCTATGGAATTTCCAGATATACTCTTTATGAAGAACAGTAGTCTGGCAGTTCTTTTTCTGGTTGCTGCTTTTTCCTGAACTGGTCTGGACTTTCTGCATAATTTGTACAAAGCTCTCCTTTCTATAAATGTTGTATTTCATTCTGGTTTAGTAAAGCAGAGATATACAGAAATAAGTTAAAAAGAGATAAATGCTGCTTCATATTCTTCAGCTAAAACAATGGAAGGCTGTCTTGAAACTTATTAGAAAGGAGATAATACTGTTTTTATTAGATTATGAAACTGCAAGTAATGAGAGATAAATGCAGATAAAGCAGTCTTCTGAGAAATCTAAACTGCTAATCAATTAAAGATGTTATTGCAGAATGCTGACCATAGGCAATAGGAACAGGTAAAGCAGTATCTTTACATACTGAGATTTTGAAAGATCCATATTAATTCCAGAATAATACAATGGAAAATAAAGGTATGCTTTTACCACACTTAACGTAGCACTTAGCGTTAGGTTTCGATTCTTTACAACTGGACTTTTTATCATTTATGGAAAGCACTTAAGCAGAAATTTATTCTTGAGCTAAACAAGCAAAGATATTCATGCCTGTGTATGTTTATATGTAAATATTTATATATGGTTATATACCTGCAGTCAGAAAACTACAATTTCATATTTGATGTTAATGAAATGGTCTTTTATCTCTAGATCACAAGATCAGAGGTATGCTGGGAGTATGATGAGCAAAAGACTCTCTGAAGGCTGCTACAAAGCTGGTGTGGATACACTACATTGGTTTCAGTCCAGTCTTGAACAGAGGCATGACCACTCACATTCAGTAACTGGCTGAATAACGGGAACTTTTTTCTGATTTCCTTACAGAGCCCATTAGCAGAAGTTTAGGCACAGGCTCCACCTCTTGAGTTTGGAGTCTGCCTGATTAAAATAATTTCTCCTCCCCTTCCGCTAACAATCAGCAATTTTTTAACACTTCTGTTGTACTTCTTTAATAAAGTCACCAGTAAGAAGAGCAAAGTAAAAAAAAGTAATGTAAAATTCTCCCTGAATTACTGAATTTTCTGTTAGTTGGGGTGTCTTCTGTTGTAAGTGCAAATTGCAAGGAGACACTCTGTTACTACTCTGCCGATGTGTGTGTTAGTCGCAACACCCTTTAGAATAACTGGGAGAAAGGGGCTGTGGATTCTTCCTTACGATAACAAGATTTATTACAACACAATGTTTGTCAGATTAATTTGAAAGCAGAATTTGTTATGATTTAAGCTGTGAAAAGAAAAAGAGCTCTGAAAATATTTTTTCTTACCCATTTCTTCTGACAGCCTGATTTTTTGTAAGGACTTTCCAATTAATGTTATTTAGTGTGACTTCATTAACTCACCATTTCAAGAAGATAGTCCAATATATTTTCTTTATTATTAGCAGTAGATAAAAAGTAGATAAAACTTCTATTTCTTTAACTGCAGCACCAACATCAAGCAGCTGAATTTAAACAAAGTAATGCAAGAGCCAGCATATCGCAGGTGAACAATGTGTAGTTGAGAAACAAAAATATTAAAATTTAATACTCCAGGGGAAAAAAAACCACAAAATAAGGTTACACTTACTTTGCAAAAAAAGCTGTAATAACCTTCTTAACAATGACTTTATGCAGTTCATGTGAGAATATCTAAGATTAAAAAGCAATAGTGACTAAAGCTATGTAAAAATTCTTAGCGAAAGCTGTTATCAATTTAATCATTCAAATAAAGTAGCAAATTATACCATTTTATAAACTGTAATTCCTAGGAGTTTTCTCTGTTTTAGAAGACCATCCAGTAGGCTCTAACTTTGGACATTGTATATTTTATTTTTATAGTTCTCAGTTGGTAAATGCTGACTCTCTGTTTCAAAACAATACACTTACATTTTAAGATTGTTTTTCTGTGAGGAGTATGATATTTGGAAAGTACGCAATGAATTTTAAAGCACTTCAGGAACATGATATTGTCTCCATTGGAATTGCTGGGAAGATTCACATTGACTCTACTGTCAGTAGGCCTGGGCTTTTACCCTGGCCTAAATTTAAGGATATTCCCATAAAACACACAAGTCCAGACCTTGTAGTTTGGTTCACACAGGGAGATCCTTATGCTTACAGAGCTCTGATTAAGTCAACAAGGCTAGACAGCAGTACTGATCTCGTGTGATTGGATTACAGGATTGAAGCTGTGATTTGTCCTACTAAAACCACTTTTAAGTTACTTAAAAAGATAAATCCTACTATCAGGTTTCTTTTCTTATTGATTACACTTTCTGAAATGGAGAAAAAAAAACCAAACCAAAACCTTGCTTGCTTTTTCCACGTTTTTAATGGACCACTTTACCTTCTAGTTCTGGATTATCATAAGGTGTATGTAGGACTGGAAGGACAACAGAAATAACTCTGGGGGGAAAACAGTAAAAGTGTAATTTTCCTTCTCCATAAAACAGATGTAAAATACTTGTGCATTTTTATTTCCTGTGAACCCATTTCCAGTCCTGATTTAACCCCACCCCCTCCGTGGGATCTGAACTATTTGACAGAGTTCCTGTTATAAAGGAAAATCAGATGGTATCTATGTTGCCTCTTGTCTCAAGTTCATTCACATCCTCTCGTCCTGTGTTTCTCGCAAAATGACCTATCAAAATTAAACCAATAATATGTTCAAAGCACTTTTTTTTTCTTGGTTGGTCTCCCTTCCCGCCCGAGTTTATTCCTTACCTCTCAGGTTTTGTATGTTAGGTTGAGGAGAGTCATCTTGTGTATGTCATTATCTATCACAGCTAGAATATCTGCTAGGAGGCGGAAGTGCGGTTCCCTCACAGGCAGATCAGCTGCTGGATTTAGCAAGCGCATGTGAGTAATAAAGATTTACCAGATGTATTTTCACTAGTAACAATAGCAATATACGAATTGAAATTAAACCTTTGGACAATGCTGGTTCAATAGGGGCCTTCAGAAGAAACACTTCCTATGTGAGAAAAGAGAAACTGCTAAATAATCCGTTCAGGAACAGCTACAATGCCTTATGGATACTTTATGAAAATACATTAGAATTAACTGTAAATTGAGCAAGTAGTGAAGAAGCTTCATGAACTGACCATAACAAAACATCCAGCGATGAAAATCTCTACAGACTTCCAGCTTGCTGGCATTGCCAAGTAGTTTAGCTAAAGTAGAAAGACATCAGAAGAGACAGTTATCAACTGCAAACGAATGATTATAAACCAGAAAGAAACTGTGAGGAAGAGCTTTGAAAATTATGTTTGACAGCGACAACACAGACCAGACAGCTTTTATTTTAAGCAACAGATTGTTGGGAACACACACCGTATATCAAAATGGAAGGACTTGAAACCTGCTATAGTCTGTACAGATGTTCTCACTCAGAAAGCAGCTAGAGGGAACAGCAGATAAAAGAATGCCGTTCAACTTTGAAAAAGGTTTGAATTTTCAGTCTGTCTTGACAAGTCAGTCTAGTTTTTGTGGTAGTCGCTGATTTTCAGCCTGATAGAAAATTCAACATCTACAAACCTGACCTAAAATGACAGACACCTGAAGGTGTAGAAGCAAGCTCTTAGAAGGTGCTATACAGTACCATAAAAATATTTGTTGTTTTTTTTTAATCTTAAACACTTCTATATCAAAGGAGGGGAGCAAAGACCAGAAATTGAAAGTGTTGTAACTATTCTAACTCTGGAGCAGGTCATACATGCTTGCAGTCAGTGTGCAATACTTGGAATGCAAGGCCAAGATCTGAGAGGCGATTTAGGAATCTCTGCTGTAGAAAATATTTATTTATTATACAAAGCAAGACAGGATTACTGAGCTCAGAAGGGTTATTTGTGAATAACTTCCAGCTGAAGTGATTAAGGGCTCCAGCCGCTAGCCCAAAAGAAAAGAGCATCAAAACCATCCCACTTGTCATTGCCGCTGGCTTTTTGTTCAATGAGCAAGAGGTGAGCATTTGCCTTCTGTGTTGGTTTTGGTCCTTTGCCCTTGGGGATACTTTTAACAATGCATAATACTTGAAAGAATTCCAAAATGCATTTGGTTTTTGTTTTCTTTTCTTTGAACTATGAGGTTAAAGATAAATAAAGGAGTATTTTGATACGTCTAGAAAATATTTGTGATAACAAATAGACACAGCACTTCCTAACACTCAAGAGACTCACAACATGCTTTTTACAAGCACACCACAGTTCTTGACAACAAGATCCCCATCCAATATCTTCTTTTTTTT
>VZTL01018283.1:36276-50709 GCA_013400535.1 Scopus umbretta | reverse complement strand
CCCTTTCTTTTTCAGTAGCAGCACCATTTTTGTTGTTTTATCTCTTGAGGTTGTTGCTATCACTACTTTTCTACACGTAGGAAATTAAATAGTAAGAATCGGACTAGTTCCATTCTAATGATACATGACATACTTGCATGATACGTGACACTTCTATAAGGGAGTTTTACTTTAAATAACCAAGAATACATGCCTGTTTCTGCAAAAGGCATGATGACAAGGCATTTGGTCACTGAGGGCTTGGCAGGGGCCTAGGTGCATCAAGCATTTTTTAATACTTCATACATCGATAGAACAAATGTTGGAAAAAGGTGTTGATGTCTGCAGAAATGAAGGCAGGAATTGTGTTCTCTCCCGTTAGAGCTGAAAGAGGGGAAATAGGTTTCACATTCTCTAATGAGATGGGGTAGGGAGAAACCAGCTCTAAACTGCAGCAGTCACTGGGCTGAAATTTAGTGATAAATAGCTTGAGTTAAGTTTTTCTGAAATGTGTAAGGATTGCATTTTTTTTGGAAAGGAGCTGATGTGCTGTGGTGGGTTGACCCTGGCTGGATGCCAGATGCCCACCAAGCTGCTCTGTCACTCCCCTTCTCAGCTGGATGGGGGAGAGAAAATGTAACGAAAAGCTCGTGGGTCGAGATAAGGACAGGGAGATCACTCAGCAATTACCATCACAGGCAAAACCGATGCAACTTGGGGAAAATCAGTTTCATTTATTACAAATCAAAACTGAGTAGGGTAATGAGAAATAAAACCAAACCTTACAGATGCCTTCCCCCGACCCCTCCCTTCTTTCCAGCTCAGACCTTGCCACGCAAACCCTATACAGGTGTAAATATAAGAGGGTTTTTTTTGCTGAGGCCAAAGTAATGCGCAGCGTTTGAAGGAAACAAGAAAATATGTATCGCATGCAGATTTAATATCTCTGCTTATGTTCTCATCTCAGTATGCAGATGAACCCCGTAGGCAATGGCTCCTTTATGCATAACTACATCAGCAGATGCTTGCTAACAGCTTTCAGTAATGCAACAGAGGAGGCAAAAGAGTTTTCTTTTTCAGGTCTGTGTTTTCCAGATAGCTCAGGCCTTTTTAGTCTCTTTCTTAGAAATACGAGTCTCTCAATCTTAGAAACAGTTACCACAATGCCCTCTAAATTTATCAGGACTCGTGGCTTATGTACATGTCAGCATTTTAACAGCTTTTGCTGATGATACGCATCAGGCTTCAGTGCTCGTTGCTTTTTGTTTTCTCCTCTGGCTGATTGCTGGGAAGACTTTTTCCACAATCCCAACCCTGACACAATCTTTTCCTGCCTGGACAAGGGCTCAGGTATGTGCAACCTTCGCAGCTGAGGCACCTACCTGTTTGATTTTGCATGAAAACACTGTAAGTGCACATCAGTAACCACACCTATGCTTCAAGACACGTTTTTCTCCATTCCCAGATGTGCCTAACTCCTCCCCTCTAGAGGATTTTTTTTGAGAGAAATTAGGCTGGACAACTGCATTCTGCAATGTAATCTTTTGTTGCAAAATTGCTTGCATTTTTAATTGAGAATGAAAAATAACATTGCACAGCAGGTGGCAGCACAGGTCCTGCTTGATTTTAGCCTGGTTTGCACCTCAGGAAGAAAGTCAGGCTTCCAGTCTTGTAGGGGTTACTGCTATTAAAGAGGTGTCCTTTCCTTTCTTCAAAGCAGGTGATTTTCAGCAAAGAAATGGATATTACCTGTGCCGCTGGCCACTGTCGTACTACAAAGGCAGAGTCGTTTTGGGGAAGATCATTGGAAAAAAATCAGTAAAGGATGCAAGCAGCACAACTCACTAGCAATTTAGGATAGAGCTTGCTGCATAGTTGTGTTGCATCAACAGAATGTCAGAAAAAACAGGAAATCTAACTCTTGATAAGCCTGCTTGAGTACTGCTACACAGACACCTAGCTACGTCTGCCTATTAGCAGAAGCAAGAGGCTTCCACGGTGTATTTTTGCATGTTGAATGGCCTGAATAATCTGAAATATATTTGGCTAAACTGTAAAGAGTAGAGCGTAGTAGTCTAAAGCTTGTAGAACCAAGGATTTTAAAATTCTCAGTCAGATTCTGAAATTTAATCCCCCAGTGCTTCTTCCCTCTCCTCTCTTCTCTGATACTTGGAAGGGGGGGGGCAGTGTTAGGGAAGGGGTGAGGGTTCGTATTTTCTTTGCAAATGGGGTAGTTGGCTTTGAAATATCTTGAACCAGAATTCTCAGAAAGACGACTCATCAGCTCCAGCATTTGCACGCATTCTGTCTCCAGACAGGCCTAAAAAACTTGATGTTATCACTGAATATTACACATCCTTGTTCAATTTCCTCACCTAGCCTGTGGGGAAAAAGCAGGAATCCTTCTGGGAATACATGGATCATTAGATAAAAATTTGACAGCAGTTATTTATTATTGTTTTGGGTTAATGGCAGGCATTTTAATCATGCTCTGCTAAAATGATTTATTTGTTCAATTGCCTGAATTGTACGTTTCATTATTTGGCTAAAGTATCACCTAACACCCAGGGGAATGTCTTAGAGCTACAGACTCAGGAGATTATTCAGCTTAATTGGTATTATTACTGTAGACCTCCTGTGGTATTCAATATGGCTTGCTTATTTTGAACTTTTTAATCCAGTATTAAAAGGAATTGCCATTAAGTTACACCATAGAAAAATAATTAGTCTAAAGCTAAATCTTGGGTGGTTGGCTTAAAACTGTTTAAGCCGCCTGTTGATCACAAATCCTCTACCCTTTTTCCTGAACTCCCTGATGTTGGTGCCAACACTTTCTAAAGCATGTGGGCCAGACGTGTGCCCAGTGTAGCGCCAGAGAAGTCAGTGGGGTCCTACTGGAGATTAATTTCATAATATTTGATAATATTTCAGACATCGAAGTTGCTGGCCTCTTAGGTAAGGACAGAGCCCTACGCTGCTGAAGGCAACGGAAGCTCGTTAAGTCCCTGATCCAGTTCTCAGAGAGTCTTGTTTTTGTGGAAATATCTGTCCTTCTTCCTTTGCTTTGTGTGATAGCTTCCCCAGGTTTAATTATGTCTATTTGCAAGATGAATTCAGAAAGATCCTAAATTTGTGCATGGGGTGTAAAGTAATAGGAATTGCACTGAGGCAGCATTTGCTGGTTTTGCTACATAAAAAAGAGAAAATTAGATAGAAGTCTCATAAATTGATAGGTTTACCAATAAATGAGTAGCAGAAGTAAGAGCAGATGTTTAGAAATTAGCATGTCATTTCTGTCTGTAGTGCTTCCCCTATACTGCAAGTACTATATGCATTTCAAGTGCTGTTGTAGCACATTGGAGAGGCGTATAGAAGCATTTAACATTTGAAATTATTAATAGGGGGGAAAGGAAGAAACAGTAGCATTGATTATAAATCTAATTTTGTGAGTGAATTTGAACAAGGAGACTGGTGCTTTAGGGTTTTTTTTTCTCATCTGAAATTCCTACCAGAGGCATTGGACAAAGCTTCTTTCACAAGATAACTAGGACTGACCCAAGACTTCACTATAAAACCTCTGTAAGGAAAAGGTATCCCACCTTATAAGCTTTCTGTTGTTTTTAACCCTGGGCGTGGCCTGGAGTTCATCAGATAACTTCTGTACAACAGTGTAAACAGCTACATATGACTTAGCTAGCTAGTTAGAGGCCTGAGAGTGTTTTTAGACTTGAGATCAATTTGCTTTTTTGAAAATAATTTGAGATTGGGTCAAAATTTCAGGCATACAGGATTTGCATGGTGCAGAGTCACACGGCAACCTGGTTTATCATGGAAATGTTGAATAACGTTGAATGATCTTTTACATTAACAGCACAAGTCGTGCAATGAGAGGTCAGTCCTTATTAAACAAGGAGTCCATGGAAGAAGAAAAACTAGGAATTCAAATCTGTTTAAAAGAAATAGTTAGGCTTCGTTAGATCTGCTGTTCATAGGAGCAGTTGTTTATTCCTCATAGCAATACCTCAGTTTATAGGCTTTCTCTCCTGTGGTCAACCAATTCTGGGAACGGAAGTGAACGTCAGTGCAACATTGATTTAAGGATATAGCTTGTAAGTCTCTACTCTTCAGCAGCATTGTGTCAAATGCTCAAGTTGAAGTTTCAGACTTCCTAATTGTGGTAGAGAAGTCAGACGTGTTTCAATATTTCTACATTCTCTGTACTTTATGGGCTAATACTAAGAAGCATTTCAATAAAAGATGGTACCTGGAGTCACAAGATATTGCAGGCACTGTTGTGAAAACATCAATGTTTGGCTGCCTGTCAGTGCTACTTTGGGTAGACTGAATGAAGACATTCAGAGAAGAGCAAAACACAGTAGCACAGTTTATGCTGGTATCATTTGGACTGGTACTGGAATGGCACATAACTTCCATCAAACCAAATGAGAGGAAAACAAATTGAAAACAGAATAGCTAGCTATGGCAGTTCTGTAGGGTTCGTCCATGTCAGCAGTGTCACTCCACTGTCAGTCATCAAAAATATTTCAGATTTACCCTTCAGAATATTAGCAGAAAAGAACAATGGGAGGATTTTGGTAATCAAATTTATCTCATTGTTTTTGTTGGTTTGTTTCTACATCACACTCGGCATGATGATGATATTTGAGTACCTGTCTTTCTGAGTGTCCAAGGAGAAAGGCTACCTGATCCGTTGTGTATGACATTCACAAGAGTGAGTCTTCTCCCCAGTCCACATTGTAATAACCACCGTATGCATCTTTAAATTGTATTATTAAGATTACCTACTTAATTTTCACAGCATCTTTGAGCTACCAGGACCCCTACATTGAAAGGATAAGCAGTTTATTTCAGTGGCAGAACTTGGAGGTTACTGATGCCAATCGCTACACTCACAGCTCAGTAAAGCATGGTGGTGTTGCTGCCCGCATTCCTTTTCTCCCCCTTAATAGGTAACATAACAGGGATCAAAATCTGAAAGCAATCTAGGTTTGTGGTCTGCAATGAGAGGAAGCTGAATCTGGAAGTTCTCTGCTCTTTTCTTTCTTTGACATTGCTTCCCAGGGGAATATGAACTGCATGATTTAATTTTAGGGAATAACCCCCAACTTGGCTAGGTTAATAGGTAATTTTGAAAGTAAGCCAGCCTATCCAACACAAAGGTTCTGTGTCCCAAAGAATGAACCATTGAGTGAAAGTTTCTTAGGAGTCAAACGTGATACCAAAATTCCAGATGAATAAAGATTGGTTTACACTATGGAAAGATGAATGAAATGCAGGTGGCAGAGTCTGTCCAACATACATACATACATATATACTACCTAAGAACTGTGTCTGTACCTTACAGATCCTCCAGATACTGTTTTCTAAAATATTTCCCATTAACATATCTGAAAACAGATACTAGTCATCTGACATTCACATTTCCTCACTGATACTAGTCCAAATGCAAGTCCTTTCAGAGTATGGCCCTGCTGCATATGGCTGTGGACTCAGACCTGTTTCCAGCGGTGCTCTCATGGGACGGGAGCCTGAAACACCTGTTCTGTTCCTTTCTTTATATTTGAAGGTTTCTAATCTAAAAAGAAGTTGTCGGATTTCCTTTTCTTTTTCCCCTTTACCCACGATCTCTAGCTAATGCTTGTTTTTTTTCTGGAGTTCATTGAAAAATAAACAAACCAACCAACCCAAGGATGCTGGAATTGTGTCAGTATAAACAAGGAGTTTCTTCTGTCACTGGACAATGCCACATTTTTTGTCCTGCACAGAAAAAGCCCTGGTCTGGAGCCGACTGCTGAATTGGGGTCTTTTCTGATTAATTCCCTTGACAAGGTTTCTGCTTAAAGTGTTTTAACACTTCTGTAACATTTAGAATCACCTGTTTGCACTCCAACTACAGAAAAAGCATTGCAAACTTGTGGGATTGTCTGGGGGGATAGTCTGCCCCTCTCTCTCCCAGCCAGCCAGGTCTGCTTCGGTGAACGTGGACACAAAACACATTCCCTGTGACGGTACCACAAGTCTGCAGTTAAGTTCAATGGAAGCAGATTGCAAGCTGGATTAATAAAGAAATAGAGTAAATTACTTTGTAAGGGAGTGTGTGTTCAGATACAAAACAAACTTTGACAAAGAGCAGAGATAAAAGGGGAAAAGAGTGAAATAATGCTCTATTATGTGCTTTGTAAGTCTCCAAATTATAAAATTTACTTTTCAATATGAGAAATTTGCTCGTAAGAAGGAATGAACTTACTATACCACCCAAGGCAGGTGTAGCTGGTATTTTGGGAGTTCAGAGCTTATGGGAACGTACATAAATCCGGTGTGAAAATGTCTGTTTTAAGCGGCCCTTTAAATTCTGAGAACTAGCACATAGTCCTCTGCTACATACTCTGCACTTGCGATTTTCAGAGCTTGCTGAACAACCTCTGCAGGCAGAACTAACTGATGCTTCAGCTGTGAAGAGGAAGGGTGCTGCCACTGCTGTGCTCCATTGTCTTCAACTAAGACTTATGCTACCCTTGACTTTTCTCCCAAAGGATGTTACTGTAAATACTGATCAATAATGCTTAAAGGAAAAATAGCCATAGTGCTGTTTGATGCCTTGATAATCAGGAGATAAGCAAAGCAAAGTTTCTGGAGAGTAACATCTCTTGTTAGGCCCAGGGATAAAGTTGGAAGAAGTCCTGAAAATAATATTAAAAAACTTGGTAAGAGATGGAATCGCTCAGGCTGTTTGTCTAGTGAATAGAATGTACTTTTTGTTACCCTGCCTATTTTTGCACTATCTTCTACTTTTCTCAAACTGCTACAAGTCTTTTATTTGAAGATGCTTCTATTGTATATTAATGAAGAAGGTAAATTATCTAGGCAACATGGGCTAAAGCTGAAACTCCCCCAGCATCATCTTTCTTAACTATCATTGTCCAGTAAGAAAATAGGGCTGTAAGTGATCCTATTCACCTGAACAAACAGAAACTGTTATCGTGGTATTTGTCAGCTGTGTGGAATACCGATACCTGAGCTGGCCTTTGGAGCCAGATATCGTTACAGATCATGCAATGGTGTCTACCTGCAGGCAGTTTTGAATTCTGAGTGCAAGACCAGCAGGAGCAGGGAACATCTCAGAACGCAGCCATTCCCCACCCCAACCCAGTGGCTGCGAATATTCGGAACTAGGTTTCAGCCACAAGCATTTACGTCTTCTATAACTACGACAACAATAACAATTACTTCTGCAAGCAATTTGCATATATAATGTCATGTGAATAAATTAAATAATTGACTCCAGGAATCAACTTGCAGTAGAAGTACTGACAGAAATGAAAGCACAGTCATTAGAAGAATTGTGTGAATGAAGCATATTCTATTAATATTTCTTGCACACATGACGTTACTTGTAAACCCAAGGAACAACATGTACAAGTAGGTAGCAGCTACTGATATGATAAGCTGTGTAAGCAGCATTCTCTTCTGTTTTAATGGCAAAAGGGAAGTCAATGTCACAAGTGCAAGCATTTAAAACAGTCACAGTGTTGTTAACTTCACCACAGCGTTAAAGATTGAAGTTCACCTGGGCTCATCATTAAAATTGCTTTTACTTTACAGATCTGAGTGCTGAGTCAAATCCCTGATCACATGGGAAATACTTTTTAGGGTAAGAACTCTAATATCTTTTTGAAAGACACTGTGTTAAGGCGTCCTTTTCCTCTTCATATGTCATTTCTGTTTTTTCATGGATAGGTACTTTGTGTACCACAAACATTTATGAATGGAAACAGACCAAGTTAGACCCAAAGATTTTGACAACGAGGCTACTACGCAAAGGAAATGTTCACTCGTTGACTGAAAAACACTACTAAGAACGTAGGAACTTGTTACTCTGGCATCTTTGTCCATGTAAGCAAGAGCCTGCATAGACATATGTGGATGGGAGAGAGAAAAGCGTATGTGGGGAGTGTTTTGTAAGTGACTTCTAAAAGGTCTGAAAAAGGTGGCCAAGAAAAAAAAATCATACACATTTATTATATTGTTCAGTGCAATCTGTGAAATTGCTGAGAGGGGTCTGTACCAATACTGCAAACTGTCTGTAAATGATATTTTAAAAGGCTGTTCTCCTGGAATTTGTGTTCTTTTTTCAACGGTCCACAGTGTTATGGAGGCAATTCTGCCGGACTGATGGGAAACGATGCAGTGGTCAGTCAGCCTCTGCAGAAAGAGGTCGTGCTAGAGAAAACAAGTTACGACTGAAAGTTTTGCTGCAAAGACAGAATGAAAATAATGTAATTTGAATTCCAGCAAAATCCTGACATTTTGACAAGCTGGATAAATGAGATTCTTACAGGTACTCCATCTTGTAAATCATGACAGAAAGGATGGAAGCTGCAAGATTGTCTTGTAAGGACTCCCTTATAAGTTCAGGAACAAGCTGAAGCAGAACTGCTGGAGCATGTCAGGGCAGACTGGCAGCTTGCTGTAATTTAGACAGGATGCGTAGAATATTTTCAGACTGGAAGGCTACCTGGTTGCTTTAAAGCATATATAATACTTCTGTCCTTGGGCAGGATTTTTGTGTTGTGACTCCATAATTTTACCTTCTGGGCACAGCAATCTCTGAAAGAAAGCGTATCTGATGAAAGCAGGATCAGTTTGTTCCGATTCTCATGGGGATATATAATCATAGAAACAGATGCTCCAAGAGTCATTCACAGTTTGTTTAAAAGAAATCACACAAGGGAGTTCACAATAACAAGAAGATCTTCTAAGACTTGCATAAGTAGATTGCCAATCTATCCCCAACTAATTTTCAGAAATTACACTTAGATGTGATTTTACATGAGTAAGTATAGAAAAGAGCTCATAGTCTGTCAGTGTTAAGGACTATGAGTTGTTTTATGTTTTTTGCTTTAAGAAATGAAACATCAATAAACAGAGACACCATTTAATCTTTGTGTAATAGTTAAATCGTTACATTGGAAGCCAGTTATTCTAAAATAAGTAAGTATTCCTTCAAGCACCGAAATGTGTTTGGGACATATGATTATGTGCGTCCTTCATGCAAATCTACTGATATATATTTGCCTCCAAAGCTTACAGGAATGACTACAAACAGATAAGCAATAAGTTGAGTCATTCTAATCTTACCAGCATTACTTCTCACATTACAAATTTGGAGGAATACGTGCACATGCATCTGCTCCCTGCGAGAACGATTTGTATGGGAGTACAACGGTGGATACTGTTTGTACTTGCCTCTGACATATTCTTCAGAAATGTACCTGAAGTGGCAGCCAGCCCACAGACATACATGATTAGGACTTGTGTTGGTTTTTTAAACGAGTATCATATTTTGATAAAAATCGAGCTCAGATGACAAATTGGAACAAAGCTAAGGTGAACGAGTAAATTTTTTTTGCTGCCTAGGTTCTAAATAAAAAAATGTAGTTGTGGAAAAAAGTATTGATTAGGAGGCTGGCCTGGCTGTTTCTGTCAAGACAAACTTCTGCCGCGGCATGTGTAACTGAGGTCAAGGCCCTCACTGAATTTTAGTCTTTGCTCTAATGAGAGCAGATGGTTTCATACTAAATTAGGGCACCACAGCATTTAAAAAGTTATGATTCCCTTAAAGGAAATTGTAAGACTCAAGAGATCCTGATGAGAAGGGTGTGGAATAGTCCAGAAGACGACAATTATTTAGCTGTGTTTTTAGCCATAATCTATTCTAATCTAAGGGGCTCTTTATAGTAAGCCTGGCCTGTGGTGGTTGTTGCTGACTGTGGTTGTGCACTTTAGACTGGAGCTTGTGTAAAATTAAGAAAATATTTCATATTTATAGCATTTCATTTTCTTTCTTTTGAACAGCTCTGGGCAGCACTAGAACATATTTCATTTTGTGAGAACTACTTGAAGTCCTCCTTGTAATGACCGTTCAAAGTTCCCTCTAAAGTCCAGAAAATCATTTCTGGGTACTTTGTTTTGTACAGTGACCTAATGATTGTACAGTCACGTATGTTCTACTAATAAGACATGTAACTGTTTGCACCAACAAGGTTAAACTGAGAGGGCCGAATCTTTGCCTAGACTTCCTGTGGTATAGATCAGAAATATCTCTGTCAATAGTGCTTTCCTTTCTTCAGTACATTCTTCAGTCAGGAATTCTATGTCCATATAGCATCCTATTTAGGATCTAATACTCTAAAGCTCTGCTCCTGATGGGGCTTTTCAGGTTTGTCATAAACTGTACAGTAAGACAACATTGAAACTGCATTTTCCTTTGACTATGTAGTGTGCAAACCTACTGATCTCAATGGTAGCGTCTTTGAAGTGCTGATTTGACCCAAGATCATTAAATAACTAGGTGCCCACTTGGATGAAAGAATCAAAATCCAGGGTCAAAAACGCAAACATGTGTGCTATCATAGCTATGGTATCTTGAAGCCTACTGGGCTGTACCAGTCGATACAGCGATAGGACGAGAGGAAATGGCCTCAAGTTCCGCCAGGGGAGATTTAGATTGGAATTAGGAAAAATTTCTTTACTGAAAGAGTGGTGAGGCATTGGAACAGGCTGCCCAGGGAGGTGGTGGAGTCACCATCCCTGGAGGCGTTCAAAAAAACGTGTGGATGTGGCACTTGGGGACATGGTTTAGTAGACATGGCAGTCTTGACAGTTGGACTAGATGATCTCAGAGGTCTTTTCCAACCTTGACGATTCTATGATTCTGTGATACATAGCGCAGCCCCCTGTGGCTGATGAGTATATCACAGTCTCTGAAATGCTGCAGATACTTAGGTGTTGCGGGGCATAATAGGTATGTGGGTAATACTACAGTAAGTTGTCTCCGTTGCTGCCTAAGCAGGCAGAAGGCTACTGTCAGGCATTACCTCTGGGAAAGAAAGTAGCTCTGAACTCTGCACAGATCTGAGCAGGTAATTAATGTGATGTTTGTACAGTATACAAATGCTACAATGCAAGCAAGTACATGTTTCTGTTTCATGCATGGAATATGGCTTAAAACAAATATTTAATCACCTAATGCAAGTATATGTTCAACGCTTGCAAGCTGCTGTACGTTCTTCTACATAACGACTCAGAATGAGAAGTTGTGTCCATGTAGATCAGGGTACCAAAAACTGATTAAAGGTTTTCAGTTCAGAAGACCTATCAAACTTTGTCTCTACCTTCCCCCTGCTCCTTCCCCAAAAGGCCCAGCCTGTAGATACTAGATGCGATAGAGATTTTTTTACTCTTTATGTAAAATATAGAAACCATTTCTTTCATGGCAACTGTTTTCTTTTAAAACCCGAGACTAGAGTGAACAAAAGTATGTTACTCCTGATAAGCAGAGTTAACGTGGAGGTTTAACATGCTTCGGCTTTTTTTTTGTTATGATGTGCTCTAAGTTTATTGAGAAGTAGCAGAAATACAATTCAAAAAAAAAAAAAAAAACACATTAAAACTTCACCAGGTTGAGACGAGACTGAGGCAACTTATTTTGGAGACTGCTTGCTACAAAATGGCAAAGTTTGTGTACAAAATTTGCTTTCTCTTGTTTTGATTCTAATGTACGCTCTGTGACCAAACAGGATCAAAGAAATAGTTCATTTCACCAGTCACTGCTCCTAGTTTAAATAAACAACCCACAAGGTTCCAAATACTGATTTACTGCTTGGATTAAAAGCGCTAACATTGCGCAATCCCTTTGCTGATATCAGGAATGAGGTGAGAAGCTGTTGGCTATTCCCAAGCTTGCCCTGAATCGCGGGTGAAAGAGAGAGACCTTCTGGATTGGCTTTAGCCTCTCCTCAACGCACCTTTCTCTTGCTTCTCTTTGACCTCTATGATAAGGATGAAAGTTAGCGCTGGTCCGGAACACTTGCGCTGGCTGGGAAGTTCTGTTATTCTGACCACATTCCACAGAGATCATTGCTGGGTTTTTCTCACTGGAAAGACACAAAGCAGTTGCAACACGAGAGAGAAAACAAGAACCCTTCCGGGCAGATTTGGTTTTAAAGATAGCGTGACATATTGTTATATGAAAGCAGCTTTAATTTTTGTTTGTGGACTCCTAAAACTGCAAAGGCGTTTCTGAGCTCTTGCAGTGAATGTAAGCATCCTGGCGATAGGCTTGCTTTTCTTAGCTACCTGTTTTGAAGCCTTTGGAAGTATTCCACTTACCCTCAAGGTACTGCTAGTTGACCATAGCTTTATTAAGCAAATGAATAGCAAAATAAATCATAGCAGATAAATCTGTTTCTGCTTTGCTTTCAAAAAGGAATGTTTGAAAGCTTTCAGAGAACTAGCTTAAACGTAACTATTTCTTACCCCAAATAAAAGAGCGGCTGCTACATCAGTAAATTCAGTTAGGCATTTGCGTACCTGTAGCTACAGGAAAGGTTTCCCCCAGTGCTGTTTCTAAAGCCTCCACAGAACAAGGTACGTTTGACTCTTCACTTGGATACCCTCTCTGTAGTCAGTTTAATTTTAGGACTCATTATTGTGAGTATAACCTGACAGGTTATATTTTTTCCTTAGATTGTAATTAACCAAAATTTGCTTCCAGCTTTGCTGAAATCATTAATTTGACTTAGATGTTCATCCTTCCGCAACAAACAAAGCAATGCCACTGAACCTGGATGTCATTCAGTGGTGCCCGGCAGGGGGACATGAGTGGACAAGCTCAGCGGGCACCCGGATTCCCCACTGAGCTTCTTCCGATGGCACGCAAGACCAGCTTGTCCAGGTCCAAGAAGAGGTTGATGCGGAGGTTTCCAATAGGGAGGGCATAAAGGAAGAGGTGAGGGAAGAGTTGCACTCAGTAGGAGTGCACAACCTGGAGTAGCTGAAATCTGTGTGGGAGCAAGAACATGCAGTCCGGGGTAGAGAGGTGGAAGCTCCAACTTAAATTTGTTTGCGGTACTATGAAACCGCACCTGGAAAACGTTGGACTCGTCAACCTACAGGAGAGATGAATGAGGTAGCAGCGCAAGGAATCTGTGATACAAACCTACAGAACAAGGAGTGGCATGGAGACAGTTAAGAGAGAATGATAATTCATGGTTAATTAATGCAAAAGTCAAGGGACATCAAATGGAAACACCAGACAGAAGGCTCAAAACGTTCAGAAGTGATTTGCACACAGCATGAAGTTAAACCGTGGAACTACATCAAGCTGTAGATGCCAGCAGCTTATATGGATTAAGAAAACAATTGCATTTTTCTTCCATTAATTTGTCTATCAAGAGCAGAACTAGACTGCTTTTAGCTAAAAGTCTCTGAGCTGCAGAATTCGTTATCTTCCCGGGAGATGACCAGCCACCATTGGAAACTGCATACTCTGCTACCTCGGTCACTGTTCTCGCCCACTGTGGCCATTCCGGTGCTCTAGCTGGCGTACGCTCAGGACATGCTTCCTCACCCTCTAGCAGGATACATCAGGGTAAATCCAAGCTCAGTTAATTCAAAACTTAAGGCTACAGGAAGTATAAAATAGTTGGAACAAGTTACAAATATGTTCTCTTACCCATTAGCTGTTCATGAGATTCAGAAAATCGGCTAATGTGTCAGTGTTTTAGTTGGAAAAGAAATCTGTAGCAAGTTTGTTTGCCTAACCTTTCCTAAATACAGGGGGTTAGATTGAAAAAAAAATAAATCTGCCTGAAATAGATGTGCCCTTGGGCATCTTGCACAATCCAGGCCCTCTCATTAGTGATGATCTGACATTAAGCAAAACAATGGGGTTTGAAACAAATTAGAACAAAGCGAGAGTAATAACGGACTGCCCTAAAAATCCATATAGCCCAAGCAAAGCAAAAACCACACAGTGATTCAGTTCAGCCTCCATCCCAGGAAGTGATGCGCTTTTTGCTCCTCTAAGAATGAGAACTGTTAAATAGAACACCCACATTGCATATTCAGTCATTGCCAAAAAATTTCAGCCTCCTGCAAGGTGTCATCTTTTATAGGCCCACACTCTCGTTACCAGATATAGCCAAGGCTTGTTTCATAATTTTGCCTTTTTCGCACTCCGAATGGGGCGGGGGAGGCCCGTGCCGGACTTCTGCTGGGCGTAGATGGAGCGCGACGGGCTTCCTCTTCCTTGACGCGGTGTTAAGGAGCGGCTGCCCGTCTTGTCAGAAGTCGGTTGTTTTGTGCTAGTTCTCATCTGAAGAAGCCTCAGGCTCCAAAAACACGTAAACCCCTCTGGCAAGCCCTTGCGTGAATCATGGGGATATCTGCGGCCTCCGGCGTTATGACCCGCGCTGTGAGTAATCCCGGTTGCTCTCGCCGCCGCGGCTGCTCAACCCCGTTTCTCCCGTTCTGAGGAAGGAACACAGCGGCCTGCGCCCCAGCGGTCCCCAGACCGCCCGGAGGCCAAACCGGCTGACAGCGCTCCCCGCCGCCTCGTCCGGCCCGCAGGACTCGGGCTGGCGGCACGAC
>VZTL01018283.1:16146-36088 GCA_013400535.1 Scopus umbretta | reverse complement strand
CTCCTGCGGGATGCAGAAAAGGAGGCAGGGCTCCGGAGATGGGCTGATGCTGATGTAGCACACGCAGAAACCCAGGGAAGCGTGATTCATCCCTCGGCACCGCGCAGAGGGCGCGCATGGCGTGGGGTTTTGCTTGTTTTTTTCGAATCTCGTTCGCCTCAGAAGAGCACCTGCTACAGGAAAGCAAGAAACTAGTCGACTGTTTCTCTCCTCCCGTTCCCCCGGGAGGAGGGTCACTCCCTGGCGTTCACAACATGCTCTTTGTGGGCTTTGTGGGTTCTGGAAGCTTGTTTGCGAAGGCGGTGTGGGGGTGCTGCAGGGCTCCCCTGCCGCGGGGGGAGCGGGGACACGGGGCCCCGCGGGCTCCTCGGGTGCCGCCGTTGTGCCTAACCCCCTAAAGAAATCACCATAGCCACTGCCGAACGACTGTCTACTACAACCCCTTTTTTCCTAACCTAATTGTTTCAATTTGATTTTTTTTTTTTTCCCCCTCAGTGAGGATGCTCGATAAATATAGATGGAGGTTACGGAGAAATTTGGTGTAAATTAAGGGATGTTTCGTGTAAAGTAAATGGGCAGCTGTAGTCCCGGATGGTTGTAAAAGAGGATTGTCAGGTTAAAGATAATATCTGTCCTTACTCGGTTGCTCTTTTCATCTTGGACTGTTGTAGCACAAACAGCACAAATATGACATGCTTTGTTATAGTACTGACATACTGTTATAGGCAAACTTGCATTTATAGCCTTGCCAATTTGAAGTGCAAAGATTAGCAAACAAAGCTAGAAATAGGCGTTAGAAAGACATATTTTTTTTTTTTTCCTCTTACATCAAGTTCTACTTTTTGGGATTTGTCATCTCAGACTCACTGCAATGAGTGAAGACATGGATTTTTTTTTTTTTTTTGTAAGATGTGAAAATCTTACATTCTAAGCACACAAATCCCCAAACCAATCTCTTCTCCCAAACAAAAGACAGAATTAACAATGTTCCACAGTTTCAGAAAGACTGTTCTGTTTCACTTTATCTTCTGCTCTTCATGCATGGATACAAAGTTTGTGTTTTAATACAGTTCTACGGAAGCCCTAAATATTTCCACATACAAATTATCTGAGGAGGTATTTAATGTATTTTTAGCTCTCCTGTCCTTTCTGTGTGTTTGTCAGTTCCCCTTCATTGTTGTCTGCATAAACTTGAAATGGACAACTTCCTCCCCCCCGAGAACCCCACTCTCCAAAGCTTTTCATAACGTGTTAATTATTTGGGTATTTGCATCGCATGCGAGCCTTACTCAATCTATTACCTTTAACACCATCAGTAACATACAGCGTGCAAGCAACAGCGTTGCTCAGTGTCTGCTGATTGAATAATCATGTTTATCAGCAGCTATACGTTTTCAGCATAATAAATAACCAGTGTTCAGTGGATGACACCTCCTCCTAACATGAGGATTATGCTTCAGCCCCTCTATAAAGCTAGAGGAACCACTCTTGAACAAATCGCTAAGGCAAGGCATTAGATACAGATATATTCCAAGTGATGTCAAAGTAGATGCAGCCTATTACGCTGTTTTAAATGAAGTTAATACCCAAATGAAATATTAAACCGTAGCCTGAGCCAAGTAAACATTCAAAATCTATTGAAGATAATGAGTAATCAGTAGAATTAGGCAGTTAACGTAACAAATGAATGGGTGCTTGTTTATAAGAAAACTGTTCTTAATAAGGAATTACTTAAGCTAAAAAAAAAAAAAAGTTGATGTTCATTATTAAGGGAAATCATTGCATACACAACAAAGCATGTAGTCGCTGTCCTTTGGGATGCTTCTTTTCTCAGAAGAGAAGGAAGTTTCATGGAAGGAGGAAGGCAATTTCCTGAGAAACAAATTTTACATCTTTGTTCCATTTGTTCATAATAGGATCATTATTTTGATGGTGCGATGTCTTCTACCCTTTTTGTGGAAGGCACATCTCAAGAGTTGGCCATGTTGTTTAATTTTCCTGCATTCTACAGCAGCTAGACAGTGACTGCTTTGGTGTCCCTCTTCATTTCAAAGTTACCTCCTCTTCTCCCTGTAACTGGGATCGCTCTCTGTCACATTTCCATTTGGAAGGTGCTCAATGAAATAGGCTAGCTGTACGGAAGGCCCCAAGGGAAAGCTTAAGAGAGTATTTCTCCTGTGCTAGTAGAGCTGTGCTTTACAGTGAACACTTGGCTATTGCTTTTCTTTCGTTTCCATGGGGTTTTTTTTTGTTTGGAGGTAGGGGAGGGAAATTAGGATTGTCCGTAATCTGCTGACACTCTTAGTAACTGCATGTTTCCTCAAAATCTTGAAGTCAGTAGGTAGGCACATAAAAATGAAAGCTGAGCACAGCGCTAGTTATTTCTTCTGTGGCCGCTCACTCGCAGAGGAACTTGTGTCGCGCTGAAAGGAAAACCCACGCTGGAGGTGGCGTGACGGGTTTCTGTAATGACCTATGGTGGGCACGGCGCCTGCCAGCGCCAAGGCCCCTTCCCACAGGTTGCTCCTTGTGGTCTGAGCGGTGGACGGGCAGAGCCTTGCCTTGATCCCGGATATGCTGGAACTGCGAGAAGCCTTCAGTTGTTTTATACGAATGTGAAGTAAAAGACGCTGTATGGAATAAGACCTGCGCTCGCAGAGAGGAAGGCTTCTGGCCAGTTGCCAGAATTGCTTGGGAGAGGTGGTTTCAGTTTTCTTTTCTGCAGTAGGTACCTAGTGTGATCCATATTGAGCCGCTTGGCCGAGATCAACAAAACTAACTGGACAGAACTTAAATAAACTACAGTAGATCTGCTTTCCCTGCCCCACTTCTTCTTAGGGCTTTCAGTTCCTACCTAATACTTCATATAAAGTTTACTTGTAATCAAGATACGGCTTTAATCATGTGCCAGACGTGCATAACATTACTTATCTGACCAAGTGCATGATACAGAGGTTAGGAATGACTGGTGGGCGTGGAAATTCCTTATGCTGCTGCTGTTGTCCTAGACAGCAGACCTTTCTGCTCTTCAGGCCACCGTGCTACTTCTGACCTGCGCTGCCGTAGCCCGTAGTAGCTTTGGAGTGAGGACTAAACTTGGTGCTGGCTTGAACTGGATCTGCTGCAGAGGTTAGATACGAGGAGTGTGTGTGAGCAAGGCATGTTGGTACGACTGGCTGGAGAGTTATTTTACATTTTAAGATGATCCCAAATATAGTAGAAAACTCAGGAGGCACATTGAACTATTTTTCAGTAAGGAAATAAATAGCACAGGCAGTCTTGGGAAAGGGAGGAGCAGAACAAGTAAGGAAAGGTGATCGCGGGCATGGGCTGGGAGGGGTGGGAAATGCTTTCCTTTAGCCACCGTGTTGCCACAATCTCAATTTGTATAATTGATGATTTTTAAAGATTGTGTATGTGAGTTTCTTATGATGGAAGCGAGGTTGGAGCTAATGCTACCGCATCAAAAAGTCAGCATGCATTTTCTTTGTTTTGCTTTTGGATTAATAGCTGTGTAACATGAAGGACACGAGGAACTGTTTTCCTCTTTCTTTGCTTCAGGTAGAGCTAGGCACTTGGACTTTTCCACTGAGATCAGAGAGTACTTTTCACCTCAGTAAAGTATTTTGTAAGGAATCCTAGATATGGAAAAATATTTTTTTCTGTATTTAGATTTTGCATGTTTTTTGTAGTACAGTTAATGCCAAATTGATGGATATTGTGCAGCTGGGGGTTCACTGGGCTTCAAGGTGAGACAGGTTTATCTCCAAGGTAGAGATAAAGTGATCCACCATTTGTCACAGATCGAAGAGTCTCAGATTTAAAGTGATCCAAGGTGGATCCTTGGTTATCACTTTAAATCTGAGACTCGTAAATCTGCTATTCTTGAATAGCACTGTCACTCAGTGAGGACAAAACTGATGAACTAGGATTTCCTTCAACGTATATTGATGTGACTATTGATTCCCTAGGCTATGTTACTGCTTCATCTGTTGAACATCTTTTTCTAAAAGCGCACTTGTAACTTGCCTATTGGGCAATAGATTTCTATTTCTTCTTTAATTCTTATTATGAATTCATTGGTCTGTCAATAGCAGCTGGTGTCAAAAACCAGAGCGAGTACCTGCATGCACGTCTGTTTTACTCTAAACTGCGCGATGACGCTGTAGCTCATCTCATTATTTCTTTGCTCATCACTTTTATTAGTGTGCAGGGAAAATGCCTGTATTTCCATACACTGATAATTGGGAATGTTTTGTAGCATAGGTGTATAATGGCAGCTAGAATATTAATGTATATATCAATTAAAAAGAAATCTAGGTGTGCTTGAAAGCCTGTGACATTAGAAACAAATTGACATAAGAAGGACAGACTTAATATAGCACATTACGTTCCAGTACTTGTACTCTTAGAACTTGTACTAATTAAACAGACTTTTAAATTATTACTTTAATAACTCTGAAGTGGTATTCTGTTTTAGCTCTCCTTGCCATAGAAAATGAAATTCTAAGTGAGTAATACCAAGGCAGTTACAGAAGTGCTTGTGTTCAGAGAATTTATTTTTTAAAATGTTTAAATTTATAATAAATGCATAATTTATTTTTAAAATATCTGTTGACATGTTTAGCCTACCTCGTTGTTCTTTTGTTCTAGTGTAAGCGTAGCCAACATGTAAAAAAAAATATCTTCTTAACACCTAGCTAATGGTTATGTTTTGCAAAATGACTTGTTAAATCTGTACAGCAGATCTGGGTTGGTTGTTGGTTTTGGGGTTGGTTGGTATTTTTTTTTTTTCCCCAGATATTTTATGATACTGTGCCACCCATTTTAAAGTGAAAATAGTATTAGTAGAGTGCACTGTGTGGCATTTTAAGTTCAAAGAACATTTAATAAATGTGACACATTCTAAGAGGCACAACAGTGTATGCAAGTAACATGACAGGATGGTTATTGTGTTTTTTCTAAACCGCTGTTTGACCGACTGTAAGGAACAAGACGTGCGTTCTGAACTGCATCTTAGCTGAGGCTTTCCTCTGTGTGTGCAGTTACTCCGTGTGCAGTTACTCCGTCTCAACTATAGTTCCTGCAGTTAGATGTCGAGTTTATAAAACTGCTTGTTTGTGTGTTTGCTGTGCAACTTTACAAAAGTAACTTGAGTAGCAGTAGTCCCTTTAGCTAAGATTCTTCCTGAATGTTGTTCTTCCACGGCAGCCCGCAGGCACACGGTGCGTGCCAGGCTGGGCTCTTTGAGAGCCCTAACACCCGTTTGCGCACCCGCGTGCCGTCGGGCGGCCCTGGGCTACTGCGCCTGGGGTGATCGCGGGCTGAGCCCTCCAAACCACCTTCATTTTCCCTGCTGAAATTTTTGACCTCTAAACAGCGCAACTCAAACCAAATGTCAAATATGCGAGAGCTGCTGCTTATTTCTCAACATTTTTCCTCCCATTCCCAAATAGTTGTATTTTTTTGCCATGCCTCTGCCCGCTGGACCTGTTGCGCATCTGTTACTGATACATCCCTTACACGTCATCTACTCGGCTCCGCTGTCAGAAATGGAGAGTGAATATAATTGAGTAACTGAATAAAATAATTTAATTACTGTCCTCCTTGGTAAGTGACCCTTAAGCCTTTTTAAGGGCCGCCTTTGCACAAATCCTGCTCATAGGAGTAGAAAAATATTAGCATAGGGAGGAACTGAAAAAATTATAATTTATGTGTAAGTATTTACATATAAATATGTGATACCAGAAAGAGAAACTCTGTTCAGTGTCGGCAACTGTTAAAGCGTGTTTGTTTTGTATTTCCCAATTCAGTTTCTTGGAAAGGATATAGAAAGCAAATAAATGGCTCCTGCAGAGCACACGTGTGCCCTAAGGCTCTGCCTTCATGGCTCCAGAAAATCTTTGTTATGTATCGCAAGTAAGAACAGACTTAACGCTTGTGTTTGGTTTTCTTTAACAGTCTGCTAGCGCATGTGAATTTTTCTTGCTGTCCCTCAGTTGCACAAATGCTTTTACAGACAGAAACACTGCCATGCTGGTGTATCTGATAGCTTTTCCTGTGATTATTTTCCAACATGCCTGTTTCTTGCTGTGGAACCGAAAGGCCCCCAGCTATAGACAGCCGTATGGCCGGAGGGGCTGACTGTATGCCTGCTGCAGGCAGCTCCTGACAAGAGCCTGCCGTAGGCGCTGGAAAAGAGCCCGCTGTTCTGCATTCGATCATATCCCTGCCCTCCACAGCATCAGGAGGACACCCTGTTGATCCCTGTCCTTGAATTTTTTCTATTACCCACTCTGCTGTAACATACGAACTACACTCCTTGGTTCAGGATAACATACACTGATGAGCCTGAAACTAAAGCAGCCTCAAACTCAAGTCACCCTCTTGCTGGTCTTCTAAAGACAAAGCTAAAGGTGGGCTGTGCTGCTGGGAACTGAGCAACCAAGTTGCTTGTTCTACATCCAGCTTACGTGGGTCAATAGCAAGCTTCATATACAATGCTATATGCTAAAAGAAGAACTCTCCCAAATTAAAAGATCATTTAATTTTGTGTTCATGTAATGATTGCTTATCTGGCTACAAGTCTGATTTGATATTTTAAAAAAGTTACTATTTTGTAAATTCTGTTCTAGGAGCCACCCATGCAACTCGAACCAAAAAGTCCACTAAGACAGTTGTGTTTAGAGAAACATTGGGCCGCAAATAAGAAGTATTCATCTAGTGCTGTGCACCGTTGGTTTCTCACTCGGTGAAATCTGAAAAGCATTCATTGTCTGTCAAGTTAGGCTACAGATGAGCAGGTACTACAAAACGTTTGATCTAACTTCACACAATGTTGCAGCTCACCATTCTGCACATATTTATGGCAGGTGGCACATACAGCTGTGCATTTGAATCTCCACATTTCAATGAGTGCTGCCATCAGTGTCCTGTTGAGTTTGTAGGGTTGAGTGAAGCTAGTGATAAGATTACAAGGAGCCTGTATTGTGGTACTTGCTGATATGAGGATGCAAGTATCCTGCTGAAAAAAAAATGGCAAATTGATGTAACTGGTCAGATTTACTGAAACACTTCATATTGCCGAAGTAATCTGCCAGGTACTTTGTTGCCTCTCTGCGGTTATACATGCAATAAGTTTTTAAAAGATTTTTACTACATTCATTTTGCTTAAAGTACATGATAAGTAGAATACACAGCGAGTCATTCTCAACAAACGTTTTGTCGTGGTAGCTAGAGGAGTTGAGCAGCCTATGAAATGTCACTACTTCAAATATGCTAGCTAAATTCAAGGGGCTGGAAACTGCCCATTGCTGCACGCTGAATGTTGTCTCAGAGCAAAAACCCAAAAATTTATGAATGAAGGCGCTTGTTTCATAGCTCAAACTGTCGACTTGGTAGTCAGCTGCTGTTTCCTGTACCATACAGCCACCTTGGATTAGGAAGATTACTAACTCCTGACCTTCAATAAACAATTACACATATTAAAGTATTTTGGAATATATAAAATGAATCTAATAAAATTTTAATAAGACATTTCAGTGCTTGGGAATGGGCTTTGGGTTGGATTTTTTTTTTTTTGGCTTTCAATAAAGATAAAAGTAGGCTAGTTATCATGCTATAGCTTCTGGTTGCATTCTTCCTAACACTGCACTTCCCTGAACACGCTAAGCTTGCGAAAGCTGCAGCCAGCACTCACTCACTTTGGCTGCTGGTAAAAGGGAAGGGATAGACTGGGACAGCAAAAAATGGGTAGCTCTTTCAGGAGTAGCTCCGTTTTATGCTCCTGGCTCCGTTCTGTGCTTGTTTAAAGTGCTTAGAAAGCTTACGTTGTAGGGGTGCAAGTAATTGCGCCTCAGCTGGACTAAATCAAGGTTACTGCTTCCTCCCTCGCGCCGGCCCTTGGATGACTGAACAGGGAGCTGCCTCAGGCAACTGGCTCAACTTAAGTTATGCGTAAACGGCTGCCTGCAAAATGTGCAGCCCAAGGGAACAGCCGAAGCGGGATCACCGCAGTCCAGATTTGGCTTGAGTTGGCTGCCGTGAACCTAAACTTGAAGACTCCGACAGAGAACCAGCAGGCTTGTTGCACTGTTTCCACATCTCTGATGGAGTCTCCATTACTGAGGTCATGTTATGTCAATTCAATCAAGTAATTTGCTCAAGTTGTGCTACATATCTTAACATTTGCTTTAAGTATTAACCTGTCTAACCTCTTTTCTGTTCTTAGTATGATGCTTCTTATTCTGGTGTTTTTGCACAATGAAAACATACATACTGAAAGAATCGCAATACTACATAGGGACGGTGTAGTTTTACAACAATATTTTCCATCGCTTTGAATGTTAAATAGAAGAGTTGAGATGGTAAATCAGCAGCACATGGTAATGCCAAATAACAGCAAAGTGATAAAGCAATAGAAAGGAAAAATGAAAAAGAAGAGATCCTGCTTTGTGGTGCCTGTGGTCTTTTTGCACCAGATGCGGAAGTAGGACGTGAGGATGGCGTAGTTTCTGTCTGTCCATAGTAGTCTATTAGTTTGTCATTTAGCACATTACTTTCCAAGAAGACGGCTGTATGTACGGCTGATTCATACTGTGTATTTACATAGTATAATTTAATACCGAATTTAAGATAGCCTTGGTTTTGTGCCTTTGTTAGGTAGGTGTGTTTAATTTTCATTATGAAAATGGATTCTCTGTTTATTTCATAAGCATGCAAATAGTTTTGCATATTTGAGTTCCTCTGTTCAAATGAGTTGGTCAAAAGTGCTTTCATTATGAAAAGTATCACCACAGGGAAGAGGAACAACCGGAAGGTAAAACTAAGCTTGCTGTTCTTCAGTAGGAAGTGCGAGTTGGAACAGGGAGCGGAGCAAGATGGTGCCTTAGAAAACCATGGAGAAAACCACAAGTATGCTACTTTTTGCCATTCTGAGATTGTCAATACTCAGTCTGGCTTGTTCGTGGATTATATATTATCCTTGCTGTTCAAGTTCCTATGAGAGAAGCTGCGTAGCTATTTCAGTGCTTCACTGAAGCTTGGTTCTTCAGGCCTGTTTTTCTTGCATGCCTTTAAATAACAATAGCTGTGCAGTGTATGTTACAGTTCCATAAAACCTGACTGAAAAAGAGAGCATGCTAAACAGTCTGTCAATTTTAGTCTAACGTAACTGAAGATAAAAACTTGTTCCAGCCTTAAGCTGAGTTCAGGGTATTTCAGTGCTCAAAGAGGGTTTGGCGAATGATAATCACAGGCACAGAATGGCCAGAAATAAGTGTGAGACTCTTTCCAGACCGCATTACCCGATGGAAAAGATCAGATGGTGACCAGCCCTGTAGTCTTTCTCCCCCCATTCCCCAATGTAAAAATACTGCAGTTACTCAGGTACAGCCTACAGCCACTGAAAAAGTTACTGTTGTTTGGAAAATAATCCTCCTTTAACCCGGACCAAATCAGTCCGAACTGCAGTTGGAGAAAGAGATGAGCGAGCGGCGTCAGGCAGCGGAGGCAGCAGTTAACGGAAGGAGGAGCAGGGCTTTGGGGAAGCCTTCTCTGTGTTACCTGAATACGCAGGTCAGGTCCCTTTCGCTGCGGTCGGATCATAATTTGGGGAATATATGCACGAAAGTAAGATACAGACATAGCCCGTGTTTATGCTAATACTACTTTACACCTCAAGTATGAGATTTTTAAGACCACATCCACTGTTTTAACGCTTGTTTTCCTACCTTTGTGAGTTGTGGTCTGTGCCCAGATTCGGATGCAAGGGTAAAGGGCGGGTGTGCGATCTTAGTCTGTGAAAGGCCGTCATGGATAAGGTTTCTGTTGGCTGTTTCTCTAAGGTCATTCTTTGGTGTTCCTCAGACAAAACAGTTTAATAAATTTGTTACATATTACCTCTTAGTTTATAAGTTTGCCTTTCCATAAAAAGCTGAAAATGAAAAATATTTCTGTAACTTGGATAGCATTAAGTAGATTTATCTTTAAGAAAGGTAAGCTTTGAATACTGGGCGGCAGCTTTAAGGTTGAGGCTATTAAAAGCAGTCTAATGTCATAATGCTGGTTTTAACCAAGCGTACATTTTAAGACTTTTTGTCAGGCGCAGTGTTTGGCAGCATGTTACACCATTCAAACAGCTGAAGGCACTCGGAACGTAGAATTTAGGTGAAAACAGAGCACTTGAGAGTGACAATGTAATGAGTTTCTAGTGGTATCCCCTGACCAAAGGTAAAGTACATGATCAGCGTGTTCCATGTTTTCAAGTAGCAGGTAGTATTTTGCAATCGTACAAACGGTGTTGACAACAAACAGCTGACAAAACATTTTCCTGGATTGGTAGTAGAAGCTGAATTGAATGGTCTGTTTAGATATGTTTATAACCTAAGAGATGCCTAGGATTTTCACTGTTTAATTTTTTTCTTTTTTAGATTTTTCGTGATTTGATTGACCTGCTTACCTAGAAACATTTGAATTCCAGTTGCATTAAAGGTAAAGAGTGACTTGGTTTTTTGTGTGCTAGTGAGCAAGAAGATTGACTGTAACTCGGGAGCGAGCGCTTAAATAACCCTCACTAAAACCTTCCAACAGGGACCTTTGTCCTACCATCAGAATAATTATCAGTCCAAATGCTGATAGACTTGGAGTGGGGACTGTGTATTTTTAAGTTGAAAATGGAAACATTTTCTGACAGTGTTAGCTTTTTGAGTATCACTGCATTTGTTAACAAATTAAATTATATCTTTTTTTTATTATTATTACTAACCATAAATTGCTGTCATAGCAAGGATTTTTCTGTCCCTTTTTCCGAGCAAAAAAAGTTCCTAAAAATAAGTTGAAAGACTAGTCAACAGCGTCAGTTTCCTCTTCATGCTTCCTTCAAAATTTGTTAAGTCTAAGACCGCTTTGCTGTCTGTTTAGTCTGGTGCTGTACAAACAGTTTCTTACTTCTGCAGTTGCTACTGGGACTCCTGCTTTATTCTTTTTAAAGGTGATCTAGTTACCTAAATACCAAGTCATGCCATCAAGCTAGTTGAGTTTTAGCCGCATGGTTTGCTGCAAAGAGTCATGCACGCTTTTGTTGTCTTCTGAGCTGGCAGGGCTCGAACAAATTCCTTTCAGGAAGCTCTGTGGCTGTGCTAGTACGTTTTGCTGAGGGCTAGAACGTAGTAGCACAGGCACCATCGTGGTCGTATGGTTACACACGTCCTTGGCCACAGCCGGCTTGCTCTGCGCTGTCTCTGCTTCCAGCTCAGGCTTTGACCATGCGGTATCGCGGCCCGATCTTGTAAGTTTGTTCTCTGCTGCTTTGCAAAAGCTATGTGGCTGTTTGGACTAAGAACATCAAAAGCTGCTTGCCTCTGAAGCTGTACATCTTAAACAAGCGTGTTGGTGGCTGTAAATAAGAAGTGTGATAAATGTGTGTGTCCGTGTATTAGGGGGTGGTAAAGTTCAATATCTTGCTGTTTAAAACTGTCTTGGAGATCTTTTTTTTTTTTTTTTTTTTTTTCCCCCTCCATTCTTTTAAACCTCTTTTCTCTAAGAATTGTGCTAATTTCTACCTTGTTCTCTTGTCTTATTATGAATATTTATGTTTGGTCTGCTTTTGCATTGTTCTCCTGTTTTGGTGGTGTTACGCTGCTCCAAAGATGGAACAAAATAATGTTTAGAGCTGTTAAATCTGACAACTTGAATGTGCACCTTGCCTTGTAGGAGAAAATGTACTGAAATTTGCTTGGTCATCTCACTTCCTCTTTGAAATGCAGATAAAAATCAAAGAACTGTTATGATATAGTCAGTCAGTAAGATTACCTTCCCTGGCAGAAAATGCCATCACCAGTATCGTCTCCCTTGCTGATGGGTAAAATACGCAACTTCTCTGACTAAATTGGTATACGCTGCATTGTGTTGTTATCCATGTACAACTCGTCCCCAGTCTACACGTCCAGATCTTCCTTATAAAAATTAATACTTGAGTCGCCAAACTGTTATTAAAAGAAAGGTACCCTAAAGATGTCTCAGTCTTATCATAAAAGCACATGAAAGTAGCAGAAAGCAAGTTCACTCACAAAAAGTTTAAAGTGAGCAAAAAGTTGTGGTATGAAGTCCTGTCTTAGGTAAATCTTTATCTGGTAATTTCAGGGGTGCATCTAGAGATGATAGGTAGCCAGAAATGAATCTAGGTATGTTTGGCTAGAAAGCGATAGGATAGATTCACCATGAACCAAGCAATAGACTGTGCTAAAATTTTGCATTAAGACCACAATAAAATTCAGTTCCTTAAATGTACAAAAGACGTCATTGCTTTTTCACTGGAAAACACTGTGATTGTGCAAAAATGCACCATCCTCGTTTTTAAGCATATTAAAATATGCTTGTTCCCGATGCTCCTAACTTTTATTGACTCTCCAGCCACTTTCCTCTGCAGCTTTACTAGTTACACAATGAAAATGAAAACCAGAGATGACTCATGCTTGAAATCTCAGGGGCTAGCATCTCAAATCACCATGGGTGGGAATAGTTTTCTTAAGCTCTTATTTTTCAAGTGCGCACTCAGTCATCCTGTATCTCAGAACATCTGCAAGGAGGGAATTTCTTCAACTTGCAAATAAGAAAGCCCAATTCTTTTTGCTTAGTCACAAAAAAGGGAGGAATTTGCATTTGGATGTGAGCTCCTACGAGAAAAGGGAGAGTCTGTTTCCCAGCTCTGGTGCTCCTCTTGTTGACTGTCCCCACAGAATTTTGAAAAACCTGTAAGAACTTTAGAAAAATCCCTCCCCAGCCACCAGTACACTTTTTGGTAGGCGAAAGACTGCTAATGCTGTGCATGAGGAGGAGCATTTACTTCTGTCCCTCCCCCCTTTCTTTTTTAAGTATGTAATTAATTTCCCCACCTGAATGATGACCAATGTCTGAGAAGAAAGCAGCCTAACGCCACTGATGAGAGACGGTGGAGTTTTTTGAAAAGCAATAAAGGTAAATGTAAAATTGGTGGCAGAATTTCTTGTCAAAATGAAAGCCGAAGAGACAGGTTTTCTGAAGCAATACAGAATTATATTTAGAACTTCAGTCTGTTAAATTACACAACAGTCGCTGTTGGCAATACATTTAAAAAGAAGTACATAATCTGTCAGGGTAACTACGGCAAAAGGGAGAAGCTGTTGTGGTCCGTTACTGTGCCTGGGTTTCGATAGCACGCAGGAGGTTAATATGACCGGACTTTCTCAACGGAGCATTAAGTGGGATTATGATGATCTCTGTCATTACATTGCGTGTTTGCCTGCCAGGCTGGAACTGTGTTCATGCACTTTAACATTTCACGGTTTGAGCTGCTCCTTTCACAGCAAGGTTATTACAGAGCAGTGCTGCTAGATTGCAGGAGATGTATAAACAGAGGAAGTCGCTTTTAATGACTGGCTCTCCTGCGTTCGTGTTACTAAGATTTGGCTCAGACGGATCTGTTAGCTGAGTCCTACTTCAAAAAGAATGATTCGGTGTTTACTCTCTCCTAACTTCTGTTCTTCTGTGGTAATAGATTCATGTTACTCTTTTATATTGGGAGATGCCATTTTACTTTGAAATACTTTAATGCGTCATCACAAGAGTACGTACATTCCTCCTAGGTCATGCTGTACAGATGTTTGGTAACTGGAGGCCAGGAAAAGTGTTAATATTTAATCTGTGCAGCTAGGGTAATGTCATTAATGAAGTTTTTTTGCCTTGTTGAGTAAAATGTCATGAACGTTTGTCCAGCCCTAACACCATGACTTGATCAGAGTCTGAATTTGTACGCATGTACTCCAGGAATCGATGAAGCAGTTGTATCCAACAGGCATAAGCACAAATACATCGTCTCTGGGTAAATTTAAAAAAACTTGTACCCGGGGAGATTATTTCCTGTACTCCTTCATCTTTGCTTGCAAAATAAAAAGCACCTGATGTCCTAATTTCCTTACATTGTGAAAGGAAGTTGTTGAAATGATTATCATAAGCATCAGATAATAACAGAAGAGGGGAGATGAGCACCCGAATTCTTAAACCACCTGTTGCCTGTGCATGTGTTCCTAATACTGACAGTAAATTGAAAACAGGCAAAAATGAATGTTCCATAGATCCAGGAAAGCACCTAGCAATTAGAAGCAAAGTATTAGTTACGCAAGTTACATTCGTACTTTCTATCTGCAGTACCCCCCGTCGCACATGCATTGATATTACAGAAACAGGAATACGACCTCTCACTTCGAGGGCTGTAAAAAGCTGTACGTTAGTTAGTCACTTTTATTGTGCCCTGAAAATGCAGGGAAAACTGAGTTCTTAACTTTCCTGTTATGAAAACAGCTTCTGTTAAGAAACCCAGCTTGAGTAAACTCCTGCTTTGTCAGCTGTGTTCCAATTAGGAGGCAGAAGCAAAATCTGGACTACCCAGTCACTCCTGAGCGAGATGAAATAGTGGCATAGTTTAAGAAGTTACCCAAAAGAAGTAACTTGTGAGAGTGCTGCTGGTGCCTTCCAATGCAAAGCAAAACTGCTCAACTTAGAACACCACAGAACAGTACGCCAGCTTTCAGATGCCTGTATTCCACATGGGAAAACACGGAGCGAGAAGTCTCACTTGTGCTTTTGCATTGCTTTATTTCTCCCTCTTCTAGCTGAACCGTCTTTTTTTGGCCTGTAATCGGTATCTTCAATCAGATTTTCAAGTTAGAACTACCCTTAAAAAAGAGTATTCTGGATGTTCAGTAGTCTTATTTTATTTCTTTTATTTAACCTGTTTCGTTTGTAATGCTTAAAAATAAAACAAAAAATAAAGAGGGGAATTTATCTCCAGTCTGTAGTTTGAAACGGATACAGCGTAGGTGAATGCAAAGATCTTCTGTTGTAATACGCTCCAAAACAAGAGGTGCAGTAATGGGCTTTGGCATTTATCTGAACTTGCCTAAAATAAGAGAATCTTTTCAAAAAGCTTGAACTTCTCAAGCCTGTACTCGGAAGAGGCATGATTTTCAGCTGGGGAAGCAAGCAACGATCCTTTTTTTTTGTAATGTATGAAACTAGTTTTAGTATAAATTGTATGTATTAGGGGATTATTTGACTCGGGGGTCTCAGATTTCCCAAAGACAGTGCTTGCAGGCAATAAAAACGTTGCGGAAGATGTGGTAAATAGGGCTTTATATCTGTGGGTCTTAAACTGATTGGATCTTCTAGACTGTGTAATTCAACGATCTTAGGGGAGGCTCCGCTTTTGTGTTTTGCACTACTAAGAAAGAAGCAGAGAATCAAAAGATGATGATAACTTAAATCTCCCTAGTTGGATCATCAGAGCCATGTCAGTCACAGCCTTTCCACTGCAAAATGATTGTGCAGCTAACCACGGAACTAGTCAGTCTATCCATTTTGTATTGCGCAAGGGAAGAAGATGATTGTCAATTCTTATTTGACTGTTTACATAGCTTCTGCTGGAGAACTTCCACAGCCATATGTCCTCTAAAAATTGCCCTTGATTATGCTGCTTGCCTTTTCACGTGCTTGTTTTAAAAATTTGGGCGGAACCAGTCCAGCCGCCTCTCTCTGCTGTTGAAACGGAGTAAGAATGACATTTGCCATAATGCCTGATGAGATTGGGGTACGTGTTGAAGGGGATCGGGCTGAAATACTTCTTCATTGGTATAGGATCTGCATTTTCCTTCTTAATTTTTGTGCCCTTTAGTCCAAGTATAGTTTGTAGGTGTTGGAGTTTTCAGGTAATACCAGTATTTTTCAGTTGCAGATTTTCTTCCTTTCCATCTTCTTCTGAAATACCCTCTGTCCAAGCCACCTGTCCTTAACCATGTTCATTAACTAAAATGAAACAAAAGGATGCCTCTCGCTTTCTGTACCTCATAAAAGAGTTGAAACACCTGAGTTTGCTAGTAGTTACAGTGACTGCTAGCATTCATACTACTGCAGCATAAATTGGATTGACTTGAAACCTTGTGTGCCCTAGGCTTTTGATCAGGGCACAACCAGTACAGATTGCCGGCAGGTTTGTGAGAGAGGAAGCGTTGGAGTGAATGAGCCCGAGGTATTTACAGTGCGGATTCTGGAGAGCATTTAATGAGGCAAAAGTAACAGAGGTGGGTCTAGAGGAAATACTTTCACAATTCAGTGTATTCTCAATGGACAGTTTTCAGTTGTGGATTCTTGCCTTGGCCTTTCATGTTTTCTGCCTTTGGGGCACACAAACAGCTCTTACCTTTTCACCAAATATTTGCTTGCCCTTGTGTTACAAGATTAGGAGAGAGAGTTTCACACCAGCCTGTTAGATAATTGAGAAATACCGGGTGAGCGTGGCTGGTCTGGTTTCCATTACAACAGTTGTTGCAGCAACAGATGTCTTGACACTTGACACTTCCAAATTGATTTTTTTTTTTTTCTGATTGACATTAAGTGCATATATGTTCTAAAGTAGTAAAACAGAAGTAGGGAATATAAAGGACAACAATAATATTTTTCTTGAAACCAAAAATAAATCTGATCTTTGTTTAGTAGCTAAGTAAAACATTGTATTAAGTACTTTTTCTTCTTAAGCAGCTGTAAGAGAAACAAGATTTCCTAATACCAGTTGTGTTTTTGTTATTTCAGATAAAATGTATATGTTTAAGCAGGGACCCTTGACTTCTATCAGGATCCACTATCTGACTTCCCCTCTCCCTGTTTGTTGGGACGTAGGCACTAGTATGTACGCTGCACAGACATAGTAAGAGCTCTCAAGTTCTTGGGCTTTGAGCTACTGCTGCTTTGATGGAGCACAGAAGTACTTTGCAACCTGCTGGCGGTTGATTGGGTTGCCTCTGGAGTTTTCCTTGCCCTTTGCTGTACAAAATTGTGTAAGAGGAAAATACATAGAAATCTGCCTGTGGGAAAGGAATCCGACCTCATGTACTTTTTTTTTTTTACCATGAGTAACTTGCGTTACTATTGGCAGAGTTTGTTGTCATAAAAACACTGACATGATGTAAAAACTGAATCATTTCCCTCAGTTTTTCTTCTTTCAATCTTTCTTACCCCCCAAAAGTTGTAATTAGCCACAAGATTCTTCTAACTCTTAATGCTATTTAATCAGCCTTCTCATCTGTAGAAATGAGAACATTCTTGTGTGCGATAGGTATAAATCTGGAAAATCAAAATTTGTAGAGAGCCTGGTAGTATGCACTCATTTTTTAATTGTGTTTAAGCTTGCTGCATCTTCCTGGCAATGTGATATTTCTCAGTCTTTCTGTAATTTCTTTTTGAAACCCTAGCCTCTTCCAGTTCTAGTACTGGAACAAATTCAGGACTACTAGATACTGATTAAATTCCCTGCCAAAAACTGACTATAACCAATAACCAATGTGCTTATTCAGGTCAACTCCTGTTTTTTTTTCACTGTTTTCCACTTATGAATGTTTACTGTGGTTTCCAAAATGTTAAGATCTGCCTGAATGCTAGAGAAATTCCAGAAATTTACTGTTATTTACTCATACTGGATTGTTTTGGAAGACTTCAGAACTTCCTGAAAGGAGTCAGCCCTGAGTACTGCTAAAGCCAGAATTGTGTCTCCATTTGAAGCTGGCAAGAGCTCGGTGGCGGGGGAACCGGCACTTCCTCCAGTGTTGTTTTTAAACTAAACAGCGTCTTATTTTGCAGATTCCAGATTTTCTTCATGAACTAGAATACTACCCTTCTGTACCAGCAGACTTTCGTAACACAATGAAAAAACATTCTGAAAGTTGCAATTAATGTTTGGAGTAGATTGTAAAAGAAGTATGGTTTCTTCTAATCGTAGTAAATTGGATCCCTGGCAAGCTTTTTTAACACAAGAGGAAGGACAAGCAACACTGCTATTCGTATACTTTCAGCATTAGACCTTTACAGTGTTTTGGACTTGGGCTAATTAAAGCCTTTCCTAAGCAAAGATATTAATTTGCTGCCTTCTCAAAATTAAACTGCATAGGATAAAATTTCTAGCCACAGGTACGTCTTTGAGCTACACTTAGAAATTCTAGTTATGTGTGCAAATGCTGGCTAAGCTGAGTCTGTTCTGTTTGAAGAGTTAAATGCAGAGAAGATGAGGGCATTTCCTCCCCTGTGAATAGTCACTTCCAGAGGCACAACCCCTCTCCCTGTTCCCCACACACGCTTTGGCTCGCTCTTACTCTCATAAGCTTTTGTGACTATTTAAAAGCTGTTTTTCTTTATAAAAAACCAGAATAGTTGCCACTTGTTTCTTAGATTTTTCAGTTAAATTTGTGAAAAATGATGAAGAGAGGAGTGTCTCTTCTGTTCCAGAACCTGTGCTCTGATTTCAGGCTTTGTTCTGGCTGCAGGACAAGAAGAGAGTGTTGCCTCTGATCTGATTCTGAAGCTTTAACTGAGGGTATCAAAGTCAGATTGTACTCAAAGAACATCTCTCCCATCCGTGGCAGTCTGTAAAATACAGTGTCGGTGCTTGTATGAGCATTCACATCGGCTGTTTTCTATAGTAAGCTTGGACTACAGAATTTTTGTAAACACCCAGCATATAATAGTAATAAGGAAAATACTACCTCATGAGTGAGGTTTCTAATATGAACGCCATAACATATAATCACAAATGATAAATGAACTCTAGTCTAGAGAGTTACCATTTCATTCTACCAAAATTGCTAGAAGCTTATTCACCTGAGGAAAACCCTTCGGGGATGCTGAAAACACAACTGTCTAGGAAAGAAGCTACATCTGTTTCAGTTTGGTTTGGTTTTTTCTTAGACTGTAGTCATGCCTGACACACATTGATCGCTGCTGCTGGGAATGTGCATCTCCTACATGAAGAACTGGAAGCTCTGCTGTTTCCAAAATAGATAGATAAGCATCTAAATAGGCTATAGTTACATTGCACAACTAAGAGAAGTAACAAACTCTGTAAGTCAATATAAACTATTACATATTCTAAATATTCCAGTATTACATCGCAGTCTTATTGATACGGTGAAATTTTTTGAGAACACAACTGTTATACTTCACTGATATGTAGTTGGCTTGCCTTGAAGGTATCCTTGATGGTGCATTGATGTCAACATTGCATCTCATCCTTTCTCTTCAAGTCTAATTAAACTTAAGTAAGAGATTGAAGGCATAAGGTGTAATTTGAATAGCTAAGCTTGGCTTCTAACCAAATGGAATTGGTGTGGAGGTACTTTTGCAAGTTCAGTATGTCAGTCTGATATGCATTATAATTAAAATATGATAAATATTTATTTGGCACAAGTTTGGGATGGTCCTGTTATGGATCAAAGTCTTACAGAGCCACATGCAGGTGCCAGTAACATAAAAACATTATCGCACTGCTTATTGATTTCATATTTCAAGAGAAAATGTTTGTAGGAGAATTTTGTAAGGGATGTTTAACAGAGTTTCAGTCTGTAAAAACTGGTACCTGGATTGAAATCTTAGACCTATGGGGAAGGCTAATAAAATATAACTAGGTTAAACATAGTTAAAAGCTTTCCGTATATAAAACCAAGTAGTCGAAGAGGACAATTATGCAGTAGACTTTTTGAAGCCATATCTGTATAGTTACATATAGACATATTTTTTTTTCTTTTTTTTTTTCACTAGTCATGGGACCAGTGAAGCCTCGCTGCCTACTAACCATGCTTATTTTCTGTAAACTCTGATCTTACCTCAGTACCCAAACTCTATTTCACGTTCCTTGGGACTCTTTTGGGCAGTGTATGCTATGGATAGTCCTGAGTTAATGTTTCTACTGATACTCATCCATCAAGAATGATAAAGGTCTTGTTGCTTCTGCCCCGAGACAGAAGTCCTGAGACTGGACCATATGGAATCTGAAAGTCTCCTTCTTGCCTTTTTATTTTTTTAATTACATTAGGCTTCTGTTCATAGCTTTACTTAGAACGTGTTTAAATGGGGGGGGGGTGTCCCA
>VZTL01018283.1:0-16124 GCA_013400535.1 Scopus umbretta | reverse complement strand
AAAATTAAACTCCTTTTGGGCAGCTTCGTCTTTATCCATACACTGTAGTTTGCAAGCTGTCTTTTCCAATAACGTCGCTGCTTTCCTCTTGTATGGGTAGCAGGTGCCACCTTTGTCTGAATTCATAGGCTGTTCTTCTTCAGGAGCAGTAGGGTAGAAAATTCTAAAGGTTCCTCCTTTCTGCAAGGTGAAAAAATTCCCAAGTTCTAATACTTTCTTTTTTTCTGTTTTAATGTAGATCTAATTGACGCTGAAAAAAGCCCTCAGTCATCGCTGTCAGATACCTTGTAAGTATACCCGTGTGTGCATATATGTGTGTATGTGTGAGTCTTTATATGAATCTGTTCAAAGGAAAAAGCCAACTTTGTCTTTTGGAACTTACTAAGTTTTTCCAACTGATGTCTGTTAAGAATTGTAACTGATTTTTGTCAAGATAGAAGCCTTTTCAGTTACCACAAATGTGTACAAATTAGCTAAGTTACCTGTGTTTATAAACACTTTTAAAAGTATTTCAAACAATTCAGAAATTTCCAAAGGAAAGAAATGCAACCTTTAACTTTTGCTGAGGTGAACGTTAGCGTGACTGGCTGCAAGTGTAGGAAGTGTGTTTGTACACGCACGTAAAATTCACATCTTAAAAGTGATTTCAGCAGGGTGCCAGTGTTAGCACAAACCATACATTCTTTCCCATTAAGACCTTTTTATCATTACTTCGTTATTTCAGGCAGTATTTTGAACATTCTGATGAGGGTTTTTTTTAGCATGTTAGAAAGTTGTTCCAGTAACCTGCAAAAGTTTTTAAGTTAGTGTTCAACACTGAATTGAGTTTTGTTGCGTAGTCAACTTGAAGACCACCTCACAGGTAAAACCACACATTTCATGCACGTAGAAAGGATTGTTAGATGACATCAGTAGGATGTAATTTTTCAAATAGTCCTCTTTTCACATGTAGTCTTACAGTCTGTTCTGCAACATAGTTGACTTTTAAAGACAGTATTCATAATCAGTAAGAAAATGTGAATTGGATAGTGTGAAATACTTGTTCAAATCATGAGAGTACTGCTACAGTTCATCGAGTTATTTGCATCTCATCAGTGCTTAGATGACAAGAGGAGCACGTCCCCATCGTTTCAGATACGGTAAACAAAGGGACAGCTCTTACCCCAGCGACTCGAGTTCAATTCACGATTGCCCAGATGCAGTAAGAAAGAGTGGAAAATAGCAGTGGAAAGAGGAGCTAATTGCAATAAGTATATATTAATAGATACCATTAGTCAATACAGATTTAATTAGAAAGTAGTAAGCACATCAAAGTGTGACAGTACGATTTTCAGTTCTTTGTATCTGCTGTAATAACATGTACACTGTTACTTGCTGTATGTATGTATGTTACAAAATACTCTGAAAATTTTGTGGTTGTTCAGTGTTATACAAGCTGCTAAAGATCTTAAATATAATTCATAAAATTAAGGTACAGGAGATTAAATTGAATGGGAAAGTTAAAGTAAATGTCCTTTTAGAGTATTGGTCAGTCCAGAACACTGGCTAAAGAATTTACGTAATTATGAGCCCATTCTTCTTCTCCCCTTCTAAATTAGTTCTTGATTATTAGCGAGTAGTTTTTTACCAGTAGGACTGCTGCTGAAAAAGCTACTACTCGGCTTGAATAAAAGCTGTGGTACTGTCTCATTATATTAAATTGTTTGCGTTAGTCCAAGCAGCCTGCTTTTTATCCAAGCCATTGTGTCTGGTCATCTGCTTTTTGTTGGAAGATGAGGAGCAGTGAGAGTTGTCAGTGAGGTCTGTTCTAACATACAGCATCGTGTCTACTCATGGGCAGGCACTGGGGTTTTCTTACTGTAGTCTTGGCACGACGGTTGGCTTTTGTTTTAAATGCAAGCTCAACTGCTGCTTTTGGAGCATGGAATTAACTGGAGGGAAAATAGACAAGATTTTTAATATAAACCAAGAAACCTTCATTTTAGAGAATTGGAGCTTAGGAAAGTAAAATGGTATCTCTTCTGCTGAGCAGTTGATGATGATGAGGTTAACTAGAGCAGAATAAGCACACACATTTTGAAAAGAATATAGCGTTCACTTTTTATAAAAAGAAATATGCAGAATACTCTGCTTTTTGAACAAGTCTGAGCTTAGTTTAGTACATTATGCTATCATTCAGTAGTAATTTTAGTCTATAGATTAAATTAAAAAACCCATGGTGATCATGTTATTTTAAGTATCTGCAGATCTCTCAATCTGACATTACATTAAATGCTGTTGATATTGGCTACAGCACAACTGCAGCTGTTGGAATTCTTATTAAAAAAACCCAACAACCTATTAATAGATTCCTGTTATGCTGTTAGTAGCAGTTGTCTTGTTTAACCCAAAATGTTAATTGCAGCCTCCCTCATCGCCCGAGGGTGGCAAAGATGTTAACAAAGGTACATTTTTGAGGCGTGCCCACATTCTTTTAACTCCTGACAGAGCCCCAAAAGTTCCCCTGCTCTCATCCATTCTATTTAGCGGATTCTGTCCCGTGAAAGACTGGGCTTGGCAATAAGCTCATCAGCGTTACTCCCCCCATGTGTCCCAGGTACTGCTCTTTTGTTGGTGCACCTTTGCCTTTTATTTTTCCTGCTGTGTGCATTGTTCACGATGTGTTTGCTTGCCATCCAGATGAAGATAAGAACCTCTACCTTTTACGTGGCAGTGCAGGCTAGTTAGAGAGCACTGGGCTAGCCCCGGCTGTGCTTTCCTAGGATGCTTTTGTTTTTCTCCCACACGCCTTCGGTCTTTATTCAGGCCCAGTTTTCCTTACTGAGGAAAGATTTCTGACGTGCAGACAAAATCTCGCCAAATTGTGCTTTATTTTAAATTGGATTAAATTGGTCAAATTGGATTCAATTTTCCGCACCTGGAGTTCTGAAATGCATATATTGAAGTAGATTTTGGAGGGGGGAAAAGCAAACCTGTGTAATCCCTTTCCAAGAGTCTGATGTTCGTAATTGGAAAGTAATAGGTTAAAAATGCAGTCGCTAGGGTGAAGTGAATAAAGCACTTTTGGAATATTATCTAGTTTTTAGATTGCAGTGGGTAGACGTTTGAGGACTCTGTATCAAGATAAATTTTAATCCGAATAGAAGTTGATTTAATATTCTGCAAAGCAGTAAGGAAACCTACTGTATCTTTTCTCTGTAGTACAAATATTTAGGGGGAAAACAACTGTTGACCTTTCCCGCAATTACGCAATTGTAGCATTACTCAAGTAGCTTAAACACAGTGTTATGATGTGAAGGACAGACTTGGTCTCAACAGCCCTGAATTATTCAAACAGAGATAGTGCGGAAAAGCCTTTGAAAAGTAAATATTTGTGGATGCAACAAACAAGTACAGAAAAGATTCATCCTCTTTAGTCTTCAGAGCAGCACACTGCTATATCATGCCGTGTACACGCCTCTTAAATCAGTTACTTCAGACTCCTTTGTCTTGATGCATTTGAAGTGAACTCTTAGAAGGACTAAAACTAATGGACTGACTGTAATATTACTAATTTAATTCTTTTTTTCTTTTTTTTTTCTTCCTGCTCTCTGCTTGGCTCTGGTCTTCGCCCACAGGTGTCCACTGTTGGCTCTCAAAGGTTACTAAAATTTTAGCAGCTGCTCTGAAACAGAACTACCTAAGTTTTGCTTACCGTTGCTTCTTCCTACACCACACTGCACTGCTGCTTTGCTTTTGCCTGCTTCAGAACACAGAAAGAGATTTTCTTTTTTAAATACCTGCAATGAAACTTAGGCTAGAAGTACGTGCCATTCTCTTGCTGCCTGTGTACTTGTTAATATCTGTGTACAGTATGCTTGTATTTATCCCATGGTATTTTCTTACAAATGCTAAGAAGAAAAAGGCTATGGCAAAACGTTTAAAAGCTAAACCCATCTCGGACAAACCTGGAAGCCCCTACCGTGCTGTCACTCATCTTGACTCACTAGCAAACATAAACATTCCCGGAGCAGACACATTGGACAAGCTGTTTGACCATGCTTTAGCAAAGTTTGGGAAGAAGGACTGTCTTGGGACCAGAGAAATATTGAGTGAAGAAAATGAAATGCAACCAAATGGAAAAGTGTTCAAAAAGGTAAAACTTACAGTTTGTACTTAATTCTGATTTGGTTTTGAGCTGCTTTGTGTCTTGCCTCAACAATGAATGTCTCTTTAGAAGTCTTCCTTAATCATCATCTTACAAGACATCCATTTTATAGCAGTTAAAGAATAACACAATACCGGATGTGCTATTTATTCTACTTCAAGAAAAATGAAAGTTAATTTTTTTCTCTTTTAACGAATGGCAGTGCATGTGCTTATGGCATTACGCACCAACTCACATAAGCTTGTGGAGCTGTACCAGCAGCTTCTTGTCATCACAATTTTTTTTTTTTTCTTGACCAGTTAATTTTAGGAACTTACAGATGGTTATCCTATGAAGAAGTAAATGAGAGAGTGAATCGCTTGGGGAGTGGACTGACTGCCCTGGGACTAACCCCAAAGAGTACTGTTGTCATGTTCTGTGAGACCCGAGCAGAATGGATTATTGCAGCTCTTGCCTGCTTCAAGTACAACTTTCCTCGTGAGTGCTGAACTCGTTTATTTCTAATGTATTTTAGAACCATTTCTCAGCAGTGGTTTGACTGTTACGTATTTTCAATCTGCCAACCCTATCGTTGGTGGTATAAGAATTTCATAAACTTACTCTGCCTGTGCTCTGATTCTTAGATGTTTCCAGTCTATTCTATGCATTGCAGAGATCCCTAAAATTAACTTGCTTATACTTATGAGACTGTTTTTTCTGATTTTATTGTAGTAACGTTCTAGATGTTAGAATGATAGAACAGTATGGTTACTGTTCTGGTTTTTTAAATACCTTGAAGATGTCAGTAGTTGCATTTCTCCCCTCAAAACATGGAAAGTGTTCATAGTGTTTTCTGTCTGTATCCTGAGTTACGCAGCCGAAACATGAAATGGTTATTAGAAAAGAACGGTAATCAAAGTAATATGCTAGTCTGAGGGGGTTTTGGTGGCATTAAGCTGCCCACGTTCATTACAGTTATGTATACAGTTTTTTACTTAATTGTATTTAAGCTGTCAAAAATCTCTAATCTGACTTAGTGCGTCCAAACTTCTCAGTGACGTGGCAAAGGCTGCTATGCTCCCACATGCCCACTCTGCATACAACACGCTGACCCACAGCTTATTTTTGTTGCCACCTTAGGTTTTTGCTTGCACTAGGCTGCCTCTTTTTCTTCCAGTATTAGTAGTAGCTGAGTGTGCGAGGAGAAGGTCATACAGTAGAGCACGCGGAGAGGCTGTTGAAGGGTGATAATGGACGAGCTGACCTTGCTGGTGAAGTAGGAGAGGACGGTTCATTTAGCCTTGATCCTCCTGCTTTGAGAGGCAGGAGGAATCAGCTATGTAACATTACTCTCTTTTTGTCCCTTCCGCATGAACCCTATTCCACAGGAATATTAAATTCCTTGAACGGTCTTCAGAGGTTAGAGTTTGAGATAGCAGACAATGCTGTAGGAATGTATTTTTTTTTCAGTAGAGAGGTGATGGGAAGACGCGAACTCCTTGGTGCCTGTGAGGCACTTGATGGCATCGCTGCAGCCAGCCAGGGTGAAAAATCATCTAGCAGCATGAAAAACAGTCAGATTCCTTGGTCTGAATCTCTGCCTTGCCCCTATCAGTAATTTCACGGGAGCAAGCAAAGTAGCTGACACTGCTGAAAGAGCCGCTTGTAGAAGCGCATAGCTGGAAGGCGTGACTGCGGCGATCAGAGGGCCGCCTCTCCCCCGCGCTCTGGCTGCAGAGAGCCCAGGGGCAGAGCAGAGCACGTGTTCTCAGTCGCTTACTGCGTGGTTGCTTAGTGCCGCCTTGTTGGGTTTTGGTGGATCTCTTTGTTTTGACGATTTCTCCTCTTCTGTAGACTGAATAGGCTATTTCAGTGGAAGGGACCTACAGCGATCATCTGGTCCGACTGCCTGACCAATTCAGGGCTGGCCAAAAGTTAAAGCACGTTATTAAGGGCATCGTCCAAACGCCTCTTAAACACTGACTGGCTTGGGGCATCGACCACCTCTCTAGGAAGCCTGATCCAGTGTTTGACCACCCTCTCGGTTAAAGAAATGCTTCCTATGCAACTGTCCTCCTCATTTCACAGGTCTCTTGTGGCATAAAATTCTGATGGGGAAAAATTGAAAGCCGTTTTGTTTCCAAATCAGAATATTCCCTATTGAGCTAATTTTATGCCCCCACCCCCTCCTTCCGCAATGCTTTCCAGTGAGCTAAAGCAAGAGCTTTTGCATTTGGTATTACTTTAACATTTTGTTCATGTTCTGTCTCTCTTTACTGTAACAGTTGTTACGTTATACGCCACCCTGGGTGAAGAGGCAGTGATCTATGGTCTCAATGAGTGTGGAGCATCATATCTGGTCACGAGTGTAGAACTTCTTGAGAGCAAACTTAAGGTAATTTGGTACCAGCTTCACCTGCTTACAAGCAACCCGATAATTTTTACAGGGCAGGCAGTACTAAAAATTGCATTTCTCTTCCGTAGACTGCGTTGCCACAAGTCTCCTGTCTTAAACATATCATTTACGTGGACAAGAAGACTATCAATAAATCGGAATACCCTGAAAACATGGAGATTCATAGTATGCAGACAGTAGAAGAGCTGGGAGCCAAACCAGAAAACTGTAAGTGAATCACTTCACAGAGAACTGATCAAGCAATGTTAACAGTGAAATCAGACTGAGGTTAAGAGGGATGCGTAGCAGAAAAAAACCCACCCATGCAGGTCTGTAACACAACGGCAGTGGCAGATTGCCAGTTCATCCTCTGGCTTCCTTTCAAGAAACAGAAAATTCGTTTGATCTCTATTTATTGTCCTGCACCTTTGTTCAAGTGTCAGGTATTTCAGGATAAAACTTTATTTTTAACTTCTAAACCATAACCAGAATAATTGAATTTTAAGATTCCACCTTCGTTTTAGGAAGTGAAATAGAATCCAGTGCAGTGTTCCATTTTCTGCTAGTCTTACCTTTTCTTCATCTTATTTTCACTATTTTTCGTAAGTAAAGAGGAGAAGGCACTTGAGGCTTTTGTTTGTTTGTTGGCTCAGAAGTGTCTTTTTTCTCAACCAGTCTGTAGCTAAAAAGCACCCTGGGCTAGAGGAATAACCATTGCATCCCTTGCTACATAGAGCAGCCAGGAATGACTGTAAATACCTGCTTTAAGGAAGGAAAAAGCAACCTCGATCATCTCTTTTCCTTAAATCAGCAGTCTGTGCTTAGCCAGATCTCCTCTCTCTTTAATAAAAGAGGAGATAAACTGGCAAAGGAGCTTTTGCAGGGAAGTACACACGCATTACAACTGCTTATCTTTGATCAGCTTAAGGTAGGGATACAAACAGTAGTTACCTTGAGGGGTGGTGTTTTGTTTTTTCCCTAAAACATCTGCTTCCCTTGCAGACACTTCTGCTGCCTCTCTAGCTGTGAAAGCCATGAAAGCTAATACTTGTCATCCTAAGAATAAATGCCAAGGGATTAAAAGAAAGACCAAAAGTCAAGTGTTGTAAGCTTACTGTTTTCCACTAATTAGCAGCTTACCTGAGGAAGGTTCAGGTAAAAAAAAAAAAAAAAAAAAGTAGTCTTAGCTCTACAACCTTGGCTTTGGAAGAGTGATTAGCAGAAGAGTTGACTTGCAGCTTTTTGGGGTGTTGGGTTTTTTTTTTGTGGTTTTTTTGTTTTTTCCTCTCAACCTGTTGTTTTTCTCCAGTACTGTATTCTTCCCCTTCACTGCCCTTGACAGGTTTACTTGGTCTTCAGAAGGCTTTTTCTATGAACCTTTCAGTCAGCTATAAGACATAATGGCCGAAGTATTACCCACATTGTGTAGGTGCCCACATACTTGTCATTCCTTTCAAAATCTGCCTTCCCTCACTTCTTAAAAACAGACCACTACTTGCTGTCACCGACTCCTGCATCCACCACTGACCACACGTTGTGCTTGCCGTTGCTGAAGCACCCGTTTCACACTGGTTGATTACAGACACTTTCACATTGATCAATTACAGAAGTAACAATTTAGAAAGTAGAGAAGAATTAATAACAATGTTTCTCCTGCATTTTGTAGCAAGCATTCTGCCAAGCAGACCTGTTCCTACAGACTTGGCTTTAGTAATGTACACCAGTGGCTCTACTGGGAGACCTAAAGGAGTGATGATGATGCATAAAAATTTAATAGCTGGAATGACGGGACAGTGCGAGAGAATACCTGGACTGGGGTAAGGAACGCTTAGTTGTCGTGTGTACGGAAAGGTAAAACAGAACCTCCAAAAGTACGCAAGTTTATAGAAAGTCTGTTGCTGGCATCGGGTGTTATCAGATTTCTGCATTTTATTGTAAGCCCACTAATCTTTAATTCATAAGAAGCACATCTTGTGTTTGTGAACTTACCCTGTTGTTTGAAAAGGATGCCCTTCTAGCTCTTCTCTCACATGCTGTTCTTACTTTTTAAAATTATTATCCTTAGCTTTAGGTCTGTGATGGATTTTTGCACTCTTGTGGATCAGAAGATGCCACCAGATACGGAGATTCCTCATCTAGTCAAACTTGGGAAATTTTTTTTAGATGTTTTCAGGCAGCTAGAATCACTTCAGGAAGTTATGTCAGAGCCTACCACTTTCATTGATCTAGAGAGCGCCCTGTTGGATGGATGATGTGCATGCTGCAGGATTTGCTCAAGTCTAATTCATTAAATGAGCAGAAAAGTAATAAATTGTGCATCAATGATAGTAAAACCAACTGCAATTCCCTCACATTAATAATTTGAGGAAATTTTCCATGAATGTGGGTTTGTCGCTGCATTCACGAAGGGTTTAAGAGCTGAAATAAGCTACGTTGCTAAACTCCTTTTGTGAGAAGATATAAAACCAGTTCTGACTTGATGCTGAAAGCTTCTGTTAAATGATGGCTCTGAGTTTCTTGCTGAGAAATCCCCAAGAAATTATTTCCTGAAATAAGCCTCAGTGTTCCAGTGATCAGCCCTCTTTCTACTACACTATTGTAGAAGGAGATGCTATGATGACTGGCAAGGATTTGTAGATCATTGGTGATTATTTTAAAACACAGTGATTTCATCCTTAATTTGGTACCTGGGATGAAATCTCCCACAAGGGGAGGAAATAGCAGTGGAGCACTAAGGAATATTTCCGTTTCCTAGAAAACGAGGCAAATCCTGTAATTCATACTGGTTTCAGTAAGGTGGGATTTCCCCCATTTTGTGTATGAACCGTGGTTTGAAATCACACCCTTGTGTGCGGAAGAATAAGCCTGTTAACTGCTTTCTTAAAGAACTGGATCACAAAGCACACAATAAAACTGTTAAATGCTATTTTCAGTCCACTTGTTGCATCATTAATTGGATAATCCTTTGCTTTCCTAGACCCAAGGATACTTACATTGGTTATTTGCCTCTGGCCCACGTACTAGAATTGACAGCAGAAATTTCTTGCATCGCCTACNATTACAGTCAAGTAAAATTAAGAAAGGAAGCAAAGGGGACTGTACTGTACTTAAGCCTACACTGATGGCAGCCGTGCCTGTAAGTATGCAGAAGCAGATATGCTTAGCAAAAAAATGATGCTTTCTATCTTGTTCACGCTAGAAAAAAAAAAATCTACTTACTAACTCTTTTTTTCCCTTCATGTGTAAGGAACTGTCACTAATAGGAAAAAAAGCAGAATATAGACGTTGTCATTGCTTGAACCAAATACCGATGCTGCAGATAAGCACAAGAATATACTTATGCTAAAGCCAAGACCCTTTTTGATGCGGAACTGTAAATGTGTGTTAATAGTTACAAGTGATGTTTTACTGGGCTACGGACACACAAAGGCTTTGACATTCACAGTCTGAAACCTTTTTGCATAGGGAGAAAGCAGGGTGGCTTTGGCTAAGATGGACGGCGTGAGACGTGGGTGTTTGGCCGAGTTACAGACTTGAGCTTAAGCTGCGCTGCCGTAGTTGTTGGGGTGCTCAATCTCAGCTGCTTGTCCCCACGGTAACGCTTCGGCCAAGCCTCAGTTGCTGTTCCGAGGGTAAGCAGGCCGTGCGTAGTTTCCTCTCACAGGAAGAAATCATCAGGAGACTTTTAGGTCCTGTTGCTTCTGTAGCTTACGCTGGTCTTTGGGTGGCCAGGCCTCTGCATTCCGTAAGGTCTTAGCGCTATCCAAAAAAGACACAAATGCTTGTGTCTTCCCAATGCGAAAACCTTCCCCATGTGCCCTGGAATCACCTGCGCTGCTTTTATCATCCTATCACATCTGTGGCTCATAAGACTGGTAGCACCAGCTTTTGCCACCTGGTGGTGGTGGGCAAGGAGGAGGAAATAATCTCATTTAAGAACAGTGAGTTTTGGTTGGATTTGGTTGTTCTGCAGCATCTTTTGGGAATAGCTGAGAGTTTTTAAATCAGTTACTTGCATTTTTTGTTTTATAAAATAATAATCATATATATAGGCTTAGTCTTTTTCTTAATAATTGAATGAAAACTAGTATGTCTGAGAACTCCAGCCTTTTGGAAAATATCCATTTAAGTTTATTTACTAGGGAAAATTCAAATGCTAGTCTACTGTCGAAAACAATGTAAATTTTACATACAGTCATAATCCCTGTTGGAGGGCCTATTTTTCATGTGTGTGCAAAAAAAAAAAAAAAATTCTATGCAGACAGCTCCATGTGAATTAACCGCAGAACAGTGATAGTGCTGAACCCCACCTAAATGTCTTGATTCTACAGACTTGCTATCACAAAGAAGTTATCAGAGAAAAAATAAAATGGAAACTGATGATCCATTTTCCGTTGGTAGCACACAGACAGGATCTAGAGTTCAACAATCTACACGAAAAACCATCAGAAAGCCCTAGGAGGAACAACACTTGCATGACATCATCTAATAAATCTAGACCTATTGTCTTGTTTTATCGTTAAAACATCGTAACATTGCTGCTGATTAGAACGTACAAGGAATGAAATGGAAAACAATTCTACCAGAATCCAGAGACACAAATATTTCTAAATACTTTATTCAATCAGAACATTGTAGTAAGGGTTAATAGTTCCTTCCAGCCTTTGTAATCCTGAATACTTTGTCATGCCTCTGTAGTCTTTCCAAAAAGCTACAGTTGATTCTGCTTTAAGATACTTGTCTGGCTTTTGGAAATATTAGATGATATCCTGCAGATAAACTGGGATGAAAATAGTGTACAGTGTTTTTCTGAAGTTCTAGATTGTCTAAATCCTAATTATGAAAATTTGAAGGAACTAATTAAAACCACTAATGAGACTGGTTTCTAATAAGACTTTAATTAATTTTGATCTCTGGTATTTCAAAGTAAATAACTTTCATAGCTTTCTTTTAAATTTTAATTTGACTTTTGTTGGCAAGCATGTAAATACTTCAAAGCATTGTGCTCTGTAACAACCTTGAAGGGGCCAGTATGGTTTTTTTCTGTTAAAAATACTTCACCAGTCTGAACACTATTTATTTTAAGTTCTGTGTATTTTAGTGATCATAAGCTTATTATTTCAATGGCAACCAATTTCTCATCTGTGATAGAATTGGGGGGGTTTTTGTCAGGTAACTGGAATTACTGCAGTTGCATTGCTTTGAAAGTTGAAAGACTTCTCTTGGAAAAGGAAGTGGTGAAATGAAATCTCTTGGTTCTTTCCCTTGTGCTTGCCAATTGCCGTGGATAAAGTACAGGATCGGGACTCCTCAGCATGATAAATCTTGCATGGCATATACCAACCTTTAGCAAAGAGATTTAGCTAAACTTGAATTCAAAGTTTTCTAAGTTGGTCACATTTTAAGTACAGGTTGAGGTGTTATCGATAACGTACGCAATAGCAAGTTTTATTACGCTATGGCGTGCTACCCAAGACGCGTAGCTATGGTTGATGGAGAAGACGTCTTCAGAATGAGGGGTAGAAGGTATTTTAAAACCAAATCTGAGGCTTAGAAAGCTGTTTGTAGAAAAGCAAGTGGTACTACGAATTCCTGCAGTGTGCCTGAAGACCCGCAATGGTTACTCAGCTGCCTGCCCTTGACTTTCCTGTCTGCCTAATTCAAGGCAAGTTTTGTAACGTCGGGTATAAACTGCAGCATGAGGTTCTTCCTCTCTAGTGAGACCGGTGTGAGGACGAAAAAAGCGAATGGAGGAAAGTAAGGCTGAGTCACTCATTTTCTGCTGCAGTTTTCATACTTCATTCCACTCACTTCACATAGCTCCAAGCTGCGGTGGCCTATACATTGACTAACTGATCACACATTAAAAGCATTACAGTTAAGCATTGCTTAACCAATGATGCAGACACTTTCGCTCTTACTGTGTTATCTGTTTTAAAGGAAGAGTAAGAGGGGGTTTAATTTGCTTTTTAACATGGAATTTACTTTACACGTGCTAGTCTATTCTGTGTGGTAATTTTCCTTGCTCTTTCCAACACTTTGTAGGAAATAATGGACAGAATTTATAAAAATGTCATGACTAAAGTTCAAGAGATGAACTACATTCAGAGAACTCTGTTCAAGATAGGCTATGACTACAAATTGGAACAAATCAAGAGGGGATATGATGCACCTCTGTGTAACGTGTAAGTATAATTCACAGCCCAAGTGTGCCTTTTTCCCCCTTGTGATTTGGTAACAGTCTAAAAGAATAATCCTCTAAGCTATCTGACATCAGACGATTCTCATCCAATATACAAATATCATCTAATGACTCAGTGAAATAATCCAAGTTCTTACTGGAAATGGGTAAGATATTGAATGGTAGGAATGACTAATCGTCAGAACAGATAACTAGTTAGTTTTCATTGGATTGGGGTTTGTTTTTTTTAAGCAATAAAAGTGGAATGTTTGTGGAATGTTAAGCTACGGGAATTCTGCCATCTTCCAGTGTTACACAAGAAGTAATGGGTTTTATTATCCCTGCTATCCACTCAAATCTGTGAATGATTTAAGTTATTTTTAAGATGTTCCAGATAGGAAGGAAGAAGAAGGTTTGTGTCTTTTTCTTTTTTTTTATAAAAAGTGAGCCAAGTGAATGATTTTTAATGCCTTTTTCCTTTCTTTCCAGACTATTGTTTAAAAAAGTAAAGGCACTACTAGGAGGGAATGTCCGTATGATGCTTTCTGGAGGAGCGCCACTCTCGCCTCAAACACAAAGATTCATGAACATCTGTTTTTGCTGTCCTGTTGGTCAAGGCTATGGACTGACCGAAACATGTGGAGCTGGAACAATTACAGAAGGTAGTTAAAATGCTTCTGGAAATACATAATTTAAGATACAGCTATATATGAGGGTTTAGTAGGCTTTTTGTAAATTCAGAATAGCTATAGTTCTCTTAAATGCCATGAAGTAACTTGAGATGAGCTACTGCCTTATTTATGCTTTGAGTTTATATTTCCAATGACAAAAATCTTTGTGTTCTTCCTTGTTCTCTCCCCAAGTTGCTGATTACAGCACTGGCAGAGTTGGAGCTCCTCTTATTTGCTGCGAAATAAAATTGAGAGACTGGCAAGAAGGTGAGAGTTTTAAATGTTTTGATTCCAGAGTAACTAATTTAAGCACTGCTTAGGTAGGCTTTTTGCCTATCTGCTTAGCTAGGTGTAGCATATGAAGTAGTGGTTCTTCATCTTTTATAATAGTCATCAGTTTGTGTGCATTAACTTCAAACTGAAGTTTCAGAATATTTTCTTGGTAGCGGAATATGTAAGTTAAAAATCATTGGGGGGAATTTTCTTGTTTTTCAGGGGGCTATACTAATAAAGACAAGCCTAATCCTAGAGGAGAAATTTTAATTGGTGGACCTAACGTCTCAATGGGATATTTTAAAAACAAAGAGAAGACAACAGAAGAGTTCTCCATTGATGAGAATGGTCAGAGATGGTTCTGTACAGGAGATATAGGGGAATTTCATCCGGATGGGTGTCTGCAGATCATAGGTTGGCCTCAAATTTTGTTATCTTAATATATTACAAGATCTTGACTAACACAATTATAAGCACACTATTAATCCTGTTGGCTTTGCCAGGGCTAATCTACTGAAGGTTACCTGCTTGCAGAATCACAGTGTAAAACACATTCACAAAAGTCCTCACAGCTGTAGGAAAATTTTGGAAGTGATGCTGTTTCCTGTGACATTATCTCTATCTAAATTTAGCACGTGGACTTTAAAGAATAAATGTAAGATTAATTTTTGGTATTAATTACAAAGCTTTAAAAATCAGAGTCCTCATCACTTTCATACAAGTTATGCAACAGGAAGCATAGTGCTACATAAAACTTCTTACAGAAGCCTTTATAAAAAGTTGGCAGAGTATGTACATGCTATTAGCTGCTTTAATATTTTAGTAAGATGCTTTAATTCATGTTTATTAAGACTCCTGCATAGCATTGCACAGAATACCTATATAGTGGCTTTGCAGACGAGTCTGTGGAAATGCAAAAATTTAAATGGAATTTAAAGTTTAAATTATTTTCCTTCCCCCCCACCTCCCCCCCTTCCCTGTTGACTCCTAGATCGTAAGAAAGACTTGGTGAAGCTACAAGCAGGAGAATATGTATCTCTGGGCAAAGTAGAGGCAGCCTTGAAGAACTGTCCGTTGATCGACAATATCTGTGCTTATGCCAAAAGGTAAGAGTGGTATTAGTTTAGAAACTCTGTTTAGGGCGAACACAAAGTACAGGCTCTGACCCGCTTCTCTGATGATGTACTATAGTTTTCCATGGCTTCCGCTGAACAAACCCCCCTACCAGAGTGCAAGTTATAAATGACATCTCTGAAGTAGCACAGGTGCCCAGATTCCCTAAAAGCTGAAGGAATGACATATGTTTTGCTTTTGGCATTTCCCCTACCCTAATACATGCCAGTTCCATTCCATCCCATCCCTTCCCCAAAGCGGTATAATTACATTTAGCATGTATTTTGGCTTTCTGTCAGAATACCAGAGAAAAGTTAATCTGGACACTTTGCACCAGACCTAAAGCTCTCCACTGAGATTTGGAAATAGTCCCGGTCTCTTCTCTCCCTCCTTACACTTAATCTCTCCCGCATCTTAAACACCCACATGAACGGAAACAGAACTAGCTAAACACTGGATGTAGCTGGGAAGCTAAACTGAGATGTGTACTCATGAAATTACAGCAAAGCATGATACCAGTCAACCCCAATGTTGTAAAACAACTTGGAATACCTTTGGTAAGTCATCAGCTGTGAAGACTTAATGCACAAGGATTGTGTATGGGGGATTAACTACAGTTCAAAAAGCACTATGGAGCTGTGTATCTAGCAGCAAGTAAGCATTTTACTCCTCAAAATGGAAGCCTCAACTGTTTGGATCTTTTTTCCTTCCTTCTCTTCCCATCCTGTGGTAGTGACCAGTCTTACGTGATCAGTTTTGTGGTTCCTAATCAGAAGAAGCTGACGGCATTAGCTGAGCAGAAAGGCATCAGTGGAACCTGGGTAGATATTTGTAACAATCCGACAATGGAAGCCGAAATACTGCAAGAGATTAAAGAAGTGGCAAACAAGAGTAAGTAAAGCAGCATATTGTGCTAGCCAATCTCATGGTCCTTTCCTTAAACAGCAAAATTTTTCAGTTATCCTCACTAACTGCACTTCCTTCTTCCCGTTGCCTCTGTATCTGCCAAAACTTAATAGTTTTATCAGAGGCAAAGACCACATCAAATTGTTGCCTGTTATCCCAGGAACTGACATACTCCTTTGTCATATTAACTACTTTTTTTTTATTTTCTAAAGAAAAAAAACAAAGTCTGAGATTTTTTTTCAGCTGAATTCTACAGACAGGTTGCTCGTCTAATACAGTTAAAATAAGGTCCAAAAGACCTCCAAAAGAGATCAGTTTGGAAGGAAGTTACAAGACACTTGCTGGCAAGAAAACTAGTTAAGCAAGAGACTTCAAAGCTTTTTTGTTTTCTCCATGCAGCTTTATCCTCTACAGCTTTGAACAACCACAATCCTCATGGTTGTAATGGCTTAAAAGCCT
>VZTL01018279.1:0-15414 GCA_013400535.1 Scopus umbretta | reverse complement strand
CTTGAATGTTAACCAGCTTTCTTAAGCCCCTCTTCGCTCCAGGGCCTTATCCTAGGGTATTATACCAAGCAGATCCCTGAAGAGGCCAAAGTCTGCTGTCCTAAAGCCCAGGTTTGTGATCTTGCTTTTTGTCCTGCCTTTTCCTCTCAGGAACCTGAACTCTGCCATCTCTTGGTCACTGCTGCCAAGGCAGCCTTTGACTTTCACAACCCCAATGAGCCTTTCCTTGTTTGTAAATCTGAGGTCCAACAGAGCACCTCTCCTTGCTGTCTCCTCTATCACTTGGCTTNTTGGCTCCTCTCTCACTTGGAGAAGGAAGTTATCATCAATGCATTCCAGGAACCTCCTGGATTGCTTATGCCCTGCTGTGTTGTCCCTCCAAGGATATCTGACAGATATCGGGGTGGTTGAAGTCACCCATGAGGGCCAGGGCTTATGAACATGAGGCTACTCCTATCTACCTATAGAAGGCCTCATCCATTCAGTCTTCCTCATTGGGTGGCCTGTAGCAGACCCCCACTATAATGTCACCTGTCCCTACCCTCCCTTTAACCCTGACCCATAAGCTCTCAGTCGGCTCCTCATCCATCTCCAGGCAGAGCTGTATGCACTCCAGCTGGTCATTGACATAGAGGGTGACACTCTCTCTTCATCTCCCCAGCNGTGACACTCTCTCTCCATCCCCCCAGCCTGTCCTTCCTAAAGAGCCTGTATCCTTCCATTCCAACACTCCAGCCATAAAAGCCATCCCATCTTCTCCATGCTGCCAATAAGATCATAGCCCTGCAGGCACGTACATGTTTCTAATTCCTCTCCTAACTTTACTATGGGCTCTTTTTGTTTATTTTAATGGGCAATCACAAACAAAATCTTATTTTTTCCAATTCACTTACTTAAAATGAACTATGCAACTGTTATAACTGTTAAATACAAGTATGGTTTTAAATCATTTCCAGCCATAAATTTCATATTCTAATAGCCCTCCAATGTTAATTATCTACTATCTTTATAGTACAAAAAAACCCCATAGTAGGATTACTTACCTGATAAGGAAAAGGGTAAACTGCAAAGGTAAATCTTGGGACCTTTACAAATTTGATCTTTTACAATTTTCCTTTGCATCTTAAGCTAAATTAATGTCAAATAGTCCGTTTTGCTCTTCAGAAGGTGGAATTCACTCCGTCTCTTTCTCAAGCACTGACTCATACAAAGGTATTTTTGATCCAAAAGTAATTCTGTTGTCTCTGAGGCTCCACCTAGACTACTAAATTAAACAGTGAGAATATCAAACAGTAAGTTAAGGTATGGACCTAAAGCACAGCATGGGCCTGAGATGCTGACTTCCATTCTGTACCATTACATTATCAAGGCAGGTATTCTTCTCCTTTGAGCTCTGAGCAGCTCTTCCAAATTTAACTAGTTGATTTCTGGATACTATACCAGTCTTTCTCAAATCTATGTCAATTCATTAGTTTATTCTGAACATCAAGCATATTCCCTTCACCTTCTCAAATGCACATTTATGCAATGAATATTTATTACCTGGGAATAAACAAAGTAATGAAAAAAAGAAAAAAACTCCATTCATAATAGTGCCTCCATCTCATCCCTCTTCATATTTATACAAATACACCAGAAAACAAACAGTAAGGAAAAGTGAAGAAGAAAAAAGAAAAAAAAAAAAAAAAAAAAAGGAAACAAACAAGAAGATCCATACAAAATATTATACAAAAAACCAAAAAAGTCTTCCTTCAAAAACACTGTCTAAAAAGCTTTCAAATACTTTTAGAAGTACCTAGCAACTATATCAGGAAATCTCATTGCTCTCAGGAGAACGAAAGTACAGGAAGAGTAAGTTAAGAGAAGCAAAGAGCATCTTCAGGCCCCTGACTTACTCTTTGTCATCAAAAGGAAGAATCAAAATGAATGGAAATGGAAACTTATAAAAAACAAGGAAGAACGTTGGAGTTCATGAAAACTAAATATTTGAATGTGAGTTAACTCTGTATCCAGTTACTTATTTTAATATTATTATGATATTATATTATTATCAAGATCTTTAAAAATTGCTTTTGCTTTCCTCTTCTGATTTGTGTCATTCCTGTGCCATGTTATAACAAGACGCACCATGACATGCACTTTAGTTGAATGCCTTCCACTAGAACAGTTTGCCATATACAAAAAATATATAAAACCCCTAAATTTGGCCGTTTAGTTGTTCTATTTAAAAACATTACTCTAAATTTAGGGGGGACGACGACACAATCAGTCAACATCTCCTGTTCTAATAAATCTATAAAATTAAATAAAACTGAAGCAGTTAAATTGGCAAGGCATTAATTTCCAGGTAGATTTTATCACCCCTGGCTAGGGCTTTTTCTTTTTGTGAAAAAGGCAAGAACACAAAGATTCCACAGAAACAAGCTGTCACATCTATAGCACCTGGTAACTCATTTACACTTGTTGATATTAACAAAAGCTGTATAAAAAGTTAAGCAGAACTGTATTGTTTCTGTCAGCTGGACTGAAATTGTCAGTTTAAGCCTATACTCTGGGCGTAGGGGTGTTTAAATGTTATATATGCTTAAAATAATTAAATCAACACAATTCTCATTTGCAATTTTCTGAATAAGAAATTATGTGTCAAAGTGATTCTTAAATATATGGAAAATAATGAACAAGACTATTGTTAGGTCTACAAGCATTTAAAAACTTTCTTCTGAAAACCTTGATATTCAATTGTATTTTTAAATACGTCCTTCTGTTACTAAGCGTTTACACAAATAACTGAAAGGTATAAAAGAAAAAAGAACAGAACTAACCAGTCCTTTCATGTTACACACTTGCATCCCTGAAATGTTTAATTTAATTGCTATTTCTTTGGACAATAAAATTTTAAAATATCCTGTTTAAATATTAAAATGTTTGTTATTTCCTGTATATTTCAACACACTTGGTTAGGTTCTATTAGAAACTTTTCACCTGAGTGCTGTCACTGGGAAGAATGAAATGAAGTATACAAGAGGCAAGGAAAAAAAATCCTTTATCTTCTTTGTTCAGTAAGGGGTAAGTATTAACCTAAAGCATCATTGCTTTCTTATGTTCTGTTTTAATTTTATTTTAGATATATGCAATAAAACTAGCTATTTCCTAAAATTAATATACTTAAATATATTAAACCAAAACAAAACCATAACTATAGTTTTGTCAATAGTTCTACAGATTTAGGTAATATTATGACAGCTTATTTATTTTCAATGAAAAAAAAAGTCTACCTCCTTTAAAGCTTCTTGAGTCTTTCAATATTTCTTTTTTCTACCAAGGCTCAACTTCATGGGGTTCAATAAAAATGAGGCAGAAATGAGGGGCTGATCTCATTTTGTCAGTCAGTAAAAGTTCTTGTCTAAGTCAATATAAAGTGAAAAATGTTTTAGAAAAATCAGTTGAGTCATAAAATTCATGAGATGAATGTTTTAGCTCCTGGTTGAAAAGAAACAAAAGGAAAAAACCCCAACTTTTATTAGCGCATCAAAGGGGCCTCTAGGACATAGGAAAATCTCTTTCCAGTTAACTTCCTAAAAATTCACATACCTATGCAGATATGCTACTATGCTATAAGTAGATGCTTTACTGAAATTTATTTTTTTACATTGTTATTGTCAACATTTGAAATAAAATACCTTTTCATTAAAGAAAAAACCCCAACAGGCTTCACACTGAAATTAGCTGACCAGAGAGGTTGTGTGGTCTTCATCCTGGGTGATTTTCAAGATGCATCTGGACCCTCAGAAGCCTTGTCTGACTTCATATTTCACCCTGCTTTGAGCAGGAGGTTGGACTGTAGATGTCCTGAAGCTTCTTCCTGCCTGAATCATTCTATGAGATGATTTTTCACTTCTTAAATACCTGAAATGGTTACTACTTAATTATCATAGAATCATTAAGGTTGGAAAAGACCTCTGAGATCATCTAGTCCAACCATCAACCCAATACCACCATGCCTACTAGACCATGTCCTGAAGTGCCACATCTACGTGTTTTTTGAACACCTCTGGGGATGGGGACTCCACCACCTCCCTGGGCAGCCTGTTCCAATAATTATGGGTCATTGTTTTTTCTTCCCCTGATTTAAACAGGCAAAAATTACTCATTTGGGTTTCAGAACTGTCTTTGAATAAATTCAGTTCAGGAAAAACATTGTTAGATGTCATACAAAAACTTCAAAATATGGATTTTTTTAAGAAATGCACTTTCTCCAAATACATTATAGGTAACATACTGCCTTGGCTTAATCTACAAATACTCTGCTAATGAAATTCATGTAACGGAAAAGGAATTTGAAAGTTTCTGAGGAGAAAAAAAGTGTTTTCTTCTCACAGAAGTAAAATGTGTTATGGAGGAATAGCTGGGAAATTAGAATTTCTTCACTATTCTGAATCCAGAAAAAAAATACTGGTTTTTATTTTTTTTCCTCAAAAATAAGTTGTTGATCACTTGTGTGTCATAAGATTGATTTCTGATCCCCGGACCACAAGAGTTTTGGATATTCGCTCAATATTTTGTGAGATTTGTTTTTGGGGTTTTTTTATATATTTCACACTGTTTCATGACTTCAGAAGTCTATAGTGATACATTTTGACACCTGAAATGTTAGAAACAAATTAATAACGACTGAATCATTCTTTTTCTTTTTCAGGCCATGCGTCTTATTTGTGTTTAGAACAGTTCTTCATTACCCCAGTTTTTCAACTAATATTAAATAGATACTGCTTCTAGCAAACAAAATAATAATTTCATTCTGAAATTAATAGTGTGGTATCATGCTAAGTCAGTAGTAGTAACACATAGTAATGCTATGAAATACATAATATTATCATAGACAATTTTTTGAAGAAACTCAATTTTGAAGAAATTTTTTTCTAGTGTGTTATTTCCAGGATAAAGTGTGTCAAATTTTGAACAAACTTTATCAAAAGTGCTTTTTCCAACAAAAATCTATTTCTGATAATAATTCTCACCCACAATTCATCTCTGGTCTGTCTGTGACCAGTACAAGAGGGCGTACTTGGGTCATGACTTCTGAAAAGGTGAAAAGAAAAGAGAAAGAAGATGCTACTGCAGGACTACCTGACCCAACTAACCTCTGTGGAAGAGGCATGTACCCATGTGCAGATTCACCCTCTGTAACTATAAAGACTAGAACATCCCGACTTAAATCTCTGAAAGTGTAAGAAATGGTTTTAGATAGAGCAGATATTCTAATGGATACACACACACACACATATATATATATAAAAAATACTATTAAAAATTTCAGACAAATCTTAGACTGGGCCATATCAGCAATTAGGTGAAAAAAGCAAGCAGTGACCTCATCAAATTCTACTCACTTACACTAAACAGAGAGAGATAGTCTGAAAAGTAATTCTCAAAATTAACATTTTGTTTAGCTCCAGCCAAAATAAAAAGGCTCGGCAATGCTAATTTAACTAAAAGTTAAGCAACAAGACAAAGTGTCAAAACCAGTTGCGAGAGGTAAGAAATGATCACTGAAAAAATACAATTTCTGCTCCATAGACATAGGAAGACAGGTCTTCAGATCACCTAAAGCAGGGAACAGTATTCACTTTTCAAGGAATTTGTAAAAATTCTGGTAGACATTGCATAGACACTTGGGACAGAACAGTCATACCAGATTTAAATCTGTCTAAGCAAATATTTAGTCTGTTCTTGTAGCTTATTTAACTGAAATGTTGGACTTGCAGAACCTGAAGGATAACATATAATTGCTATTTCTTGCTGAAAATAGTATAGTGAATGAACCAGCTCAAGGTTTGAGTGATTTTATTCTCCCCAGGGTAGATGAAGCTGTGTTGACACTTTAAGGGAAAGCTTGCAGGTACTGCATCTGTCTTTTCTGGTCTGCTAAGTCTCCGATATAAAACTCATAATGAATAAAATGTGAAATCAAATATCCTTTTGATTATCTTTTATTTTCCTGAATTGATGCATTCTCACTAACCATATAATAATTGCTTAAATTAAATAAAATCTACCAAGTGAAGAGATTATTTAGTTATAAATACCTTAAAAGAGAGATCTTTAAAAAATAGAAATTGCAGTTACTGGACAATTTTTGAAATGTGTTAAGGATGATGTCTTTGTTTCTGATTTAAATTAATTCCCCATGTAATTATAAACTAACTAAAAGCTGTATCCATATATTCTTTTAGATGTACAGTTGGGATGGACAAGAAAAGCCAGGAAGATTATGCCTCTGGTGGGTTTACACTATGTTGCGACCCATTGTCATTTCTTTTTTTTTTTTATTATTTTCTCTATATACCTATGGTAGTCAGCTTCTGGACTCATATTTTATGATTATAATATGTATATGTAATGTGTATTTATATAATTTACCTCATACTTAATGTGTCTGGATGTCTACATATTCTTTTCTGATGTAATGAAAAAAAAAAAAAGAAATGTAGACAATGCAGACAAGGGCAAGATGAAGATTTAAAGTAGAAGTCTTAAAATGCTATTTCCAGCTCCAGAATGGAGCACATACCAATAAAAATTGTGGAAGGACTAACATGAAGCCAGGAGGAGAGGATGAATCTCTCTATGTCAGAAATAATTTCTGCAGCAGTGCAGAGGGTGTTGTCTGGGCAAGGGACATTCAACTTCCAGTCTGCTAGTGTAGCCCTTTTTATTCTATCTTCCCACCTTTTAATATCTTTTTTTAAATTTTTTAACATAATGAACTCGTCTAATAAAAACTGTAACATCTGTAGAGCAATATCAATACACACACACATGTATATATATATATGTGTGTCCTGGTTTCAGCTTAATTCAGAGTTCATTTTCTTCCTAGCTGCTGGCATAGTGCTGTGTTTTATACTTAGTATGAGAACAATGCTGATAACGTGCTGGGGTTTTAGTTGTTGCTCAGTAGTGCTTACACTGGTCAAGGACTTTTCAGCTTCCCATGCTCTGCCAGGGGCACAAGAAGCTGGGAGGGGGCACAGCCAGGACAGCTGACCCAAACTGGCCACAGGGCTATTCCACACCATATGGCATCACGCTCAGTATAGAAACTGGGGGGGAGTTGACTGGGGGGCAGCGATTGCTGCTTGGGGACAGGCTCGGCATCAGTCAGCGGGTGGAGAGCAGTTGCATTGTGCATCACTTGTTTTGTATATTCTTTTAACATTACTGTTGTTATTACTATTATTTTCTCTTTCTCTACTATCCCATTAAACTGCCTTTTTCTCAGCCCATGGGTTTTAGGTTTTTTCCCGGTTCTCTCCCCCATCCCACTGGGATGGGGGGAGGGTGAGCGAGCGGCTGTGTGGTGCTCTGTTGCCGATTGGGGTTAAACCAGAACAACATGTATGAGAGGTTTATATTAAAAAAAAAGTTACAGAACCCTGATGGAAGGGTGTTTATTTTCAAGTGTTCACACAAAACCTTGAGAAGCCATTAGCATTAGACAGGTATTTGAGTTATAGAACCAATCTGACCTTTTCAGGGATTTGCCAGTATTTATTGGCACTCCAAGTGACATTTATATTGTTAAATGAAAAGCTAAATGCCTGAAGCTGCCAATGGAGTAGTTATGAGGACAACACCTGATCACAGAATACTATAAATTACTTGGCCATAGCTAAACTGCAGAATTCAAGATCTCCTGATGATCACACTAAAAACCTATTCAGTCTCTACAGTTAATTCACAGAAACTCTTTGCTGAAAATACTTTTATCCAACTAATTATGAAGCTAATTTGTTCTATATTATTTAATCTACAGTGATTTTTCTTCTGCAAAGCCTTGATGAGAGAAATCACCGATGCAACAAATACCATTAGTCTACAAGTCTGTAATCTCAAATTTATAAGTTTATGTTTTGTAACCGTAATATGTTTATTTTTACTTATAAATTGTATTTATTCACGTTTTTACATTCTATTAATTATGTACAATTAATACACTTGATAGATTTATTTTAAATAACACTTTAAGCTTTCTAAATTAATAATCTTCAATATTAAATGTATAATCTAAGCCTTCATTATTTAAGGCTGTAATGCTCAAGTCCACAAGGGTCCTGACCGCACACCTTATGTGCGTCTATGTTAATGTATCAGCACTTTCAGCACCCCCATGGCTCGACATCAGCTGGCAGAGGACTGATTCAGACTACTGCACACCGGTATATAAAAAAGGGAACTCCAGCTCTTCCGTAAGGCAGTGATATTTCTGAAAGAACTTCAGTTCAAAGTTTAATAGCTCGATATCACTAACTTTAAAATGGAAACAATTCTTGAATTAATGTTATTAAAATAAGACAGAAACTATTCTGAAAAGCACCCCATTTGGACATGTCAGGAATGAAAACCTTTTAAAAATTTTCACAACAGCAATACAGACAATTTTGGTGTGTTATCTAATTTGTCCATCATCCCTCTTAAACTGAAGTTAGCCCAGCAACAACAGTTCCTCTCACATTTTGCATCATTACACATTAAGAAGCCTTTTTTCCCTAAGAAAGTATTTTTATTTAAATATAGTTAAAAAAAAAATACGAAGTGACTGCATTTGTTGTGAGACTAGAGTTTGGGGTTTGAAAATGATGGTCAAACAAAGGAAAGACTTGTATAATGGAAATGTAATCCACATTAACAACAAATTCATTATTCATATACGTACACTGACTAGCTAACACTCTTTCACTGATCAAGTATCTTTTTCATTACTGGAAAATAATTCACTGCCATGAGAATCATGTATGTTTCTCCTCTCAGAGCATGAAAAAACATTTTTGTTTCTAAGTTATTGTAGAAGAACCCTAAGTTAAAGCAGTTTTACATCAGCTAAAAGATATTTTTAATCAATTCTAATTCTCACTTTCATTTTCTGTGTTTCTCCATTTCCTCAAGGTCTCCAAATGGCAACTCTACACTAATGGAAGCATGCCTGTCCTTTTATTATTTCCAGGAAGAACCGGACTTCTCAAGTGAGTATCTGCTCCATGCAATTTCAAACCCATACTTGTTTAGATTCAGAAAGTTCACAGGTTGGAGTAATAGAATTCTATAATTAGACAAAAGCAGAAGTTTACCCAGGCACTGGCAGACCCAGTAAAAATGAAAGCCCAGAAAGTTTGTCCATTTCTTCCCTAATGTAAAAACTATTCTAATAAAAATTATTATCTCTCCCTAAAAGAAAAATAAAACAAGAAGTGCTGAGCTCATGTTATGGTTTCAGCAAAAGAAGCAATCCTGTCTAAATTACTGGATAAGCTCTTAATCAATTAATTCATTTCAAATAGAAAAAAGGCAGTCTTCCACCCACATCATCTGGGGTTTTGTTCCAATTTTTCCCAAATGCTAGCACATTAAGATGAAATACAATACTTGCCATGGTAGAATTGGAAAGAAAAAAAAAATATTTATGTTTTTCCTTTGTCCCAGAAGACGAAAAAGAAATACAGCTGATGAGGAAGCAATAAGAATGAACAACAAATACTTATGCACATATTTGCTACCAGCTAACTGGTCTCATCAAGGAATAATATGGAAAATAAAGAAGAGACAAAATTCATTATCAGACTGATAATGAAAAATACATTCATAAAGGTATTCTTGTGTATTAATGACAGGTTAAACCTTTCTCACATAATAGAGTTTCCACATAACCAAGTTAGCTCAATCTTTTTTGTTCTTTAGGAAAAAATAAAGACACATCCATTCATTAACCACTAATGTTCCATCCAGCAATGCCGATGTTGTTTTTTGCTTTGCCTTTCCTGTATCAATTATGTGCAGTTCAAGAAAGATGTAACGCCCACATAGTATTTGCCCTACTGATTAAATAATATCCTGTGATTAACAAATTGCTCAGGTTTCTAGATAAATCAGAAGGAAACCACAGGCAAGGCTGTTTACAGCTTGTTTTACTTGCTTTCTCTGTAGGGATCCTAAACAAAAACACCTGCAACAAGAACAACAGATTTTATTGACCCAATCCGACACAACAAAGCATAGTGTCAGCTCTAATAGACAATTTCCCAACTGCACTGTATTTAAAAATTTAACAGAAACATAAGAGAAGCAAAATCAATTTAATGAAAAAAATACAAAAAGAGTCAAATTGAGATTTCTTCCCATCAGCTCTATCTATCTAAGTGAGGAAAGCATTTGATACCTCAGCCCTTTCTATGTCCTCTGTCACCAGCTTCCCTGCCCCATACACCCGTGGGCCCACATTCTTCCCTAGTCTTCCTTCTATTGTACCTGTAGAAAGCTTACTTGTTGCTCTTATTATCCCTCTCCAGACTTAACTCCAGGTGGGCTTTGGCTTTCCTCTGCATCTCTACAGTCCTCCTGGGTCACCTGATCATGTTTCCACCTCTTGTATTCTTCCTTTTTCTGTTTACTAGCTTTGTCAAGAGCTTCTTGTTCATCCATGCAGGCCTCCTGCCATCTTTGCTTGATCTCCTGCTTATCAGGGTAGACTGTTGTTGAGTCTGGAGGAAGTGTTCCTTGAAAATCAACCAGCTCTCCTAGAGCCTTTATTCTCTCCGGGACCAAATTCCATAGGATTCACCCAAGAAGAGAAAACCAAACTCTGCTCTTCCCAAGTACAATTTTGGGATGCTGCTTTTTGTCTTACTCTCTCCTCTCAGTTTTCTGAACTCCACCATCTTGTTTTTGCTGCAGCTGAGACAGCCCCTGACCTTCACAGCTATGACAAGATCTTAGTAAAGCATAAGGTTTAAAAGAGTACCTTCCTTCGTCAGCCTCTCAGGCATTTGTATTAGTAAGTCATCATCACTGCACTGCAGAAGCCTGGATTGCTTGATCTCTGCTATAGCTGCCTTGCTCTTCCAGCAAATATCAGGATGATTAAAGTCACCCATGATGCCCACAGCTTGCAGACACACAGCTGTTTCAGGTTATCTGAAGAAGGCCTCATCTACTTCTTCCTGATGAGGCAGTCCATAGCAAACACACACAACCGTGTTGTCCATACTAGTCACCCGCTAGTCCTGATCCATGAGCTCTCATGTGGCCTATCATCCATGTCCAGCTGTTTTCTCATATTAAGGGCAAGTCCCCCTCCTTACATTCCTGGCCTTCCCTTCCTAATGGGCCTCCATCCATTAATTGCAGCATTCCAGTCATTGAATCAATACTGGATTTTTTTCACTCAAATTTATGCGCTTATTTAGATAAAATTAATTTACGAAATAGTTGCAGTTCTGCAAGAGCTCAGACTGCATCATCACAGTATTCTTCCAACTGTTTAAGCAATAACATCTAGATTCAGACCACTGGCTACCTCTGTGGTGTGCTCTTTTTTAGTTCTACACAATGCATAAAACCTGAATGAAATGAATGGGGAAAAAGGCATTTGTCTTCATATCACTACCTTTAAGTAACATACATGGCAAATGCTTCCACTTTTTTTATTACTTTTGTACAGTACTCAGGAGAGCATGAACTTAATTCAGTGATGCCAAATTGTATGAGCTTGGGTCATGAGAGGACCTATGGAATCCCCATCCTGGAACATATCCCCTGGAATGTGGTGGATACAAAACATCATCAAGTGTTTAAGTGGAGCCTTCACAAACACTTCTGAAAAGGATAAGCTGAGGACTATGAAATGCCTGTATACTAAATATAAACCATATTCAGCTGCAGGAAATTCTCCAGTTAAAACCAGGCAGGGAGTGGGAGACTACAGGGGGCAGGTTTCACATATTTTTGCCTTTTCCTGCCCTTTCCTAGGCATCTGTTCATACTTAGTGGGACAAACAAGACTCTTGCTCTGACTTGGTATAAGGAATTTTTATGTTCTTACGGCATTTCAGAGCTGAAAGTTGCAGAACTGCAGATGTTTCTTCATATCCCATTAATGCCTGTTACAATTAAAGAATGCTCAAAGGCTTCTGAAATTGAATCAGTGTCTTCTGGGATTTCTCAAAGAGTATAAGAGGCAGCAAGGCAGCACGTTGTCCATTACTGAATTAATTTCTTCTCAAAAATGCCAAGAATTCCCCTCTTCTAAACACCATGAGTCCTAAATGAGAATTCTTCCTTCCTTTATTCATGGGTAACCCAAGCTTGCGACTATTCAGTCCAAAAGTATTTTGAAAAATATTTTCTGGTATTCTAATTTAAACATACCTGTTTTCAGTACAACTTTAAAAGATAGTTTTTAATACATTAAAAAATGTGTTAAATCTCAGGAATAAGTAGGAAGAATGAAAAGAAGTAAGAAATCCAAAATGTTATGTACATCAGGGCTTTTTCATATTTTTGAAAGAAATGCCATATGATTTGAAAAACAGAAGTTAACCAAAAAGAACCAACAGCACACAAAACTACTGTTTTTTTATTCCAGAAAAAAATCTCGTGCTTTTGTCTAATCATTGCCAATACTCGTGATGTGGAAAAACAGCTTCACGGGTTGAAAAGCACATAAGCTTTTATATTGCTTAAGAATAAAAAAATGAGTTGAATTCTGCCACCTTATTTATGCTTTAAGCATACTGCAAGGAGATTTAAAGGAATTTCCAGATGGGACATATCAGAACAATGATGACAGGGTCTGTTCCTTGAAAACATTTGTCTATGTTATATTTTGATTACAACTTTTTGTCTTGGTTCTCTTATTTAATAAACTTATGTTATGTGGAAATTCTGTTAACATTACTCTAAGGCAAGGCAACGCTTCGACAAAGTCACTTTTAAAATCCCTGCATGGGTAACTGACAGCAATGGAAGCTCACTACTTCTTCCTCAGTGGACTGAGTGGAGGTGTCTGCAAAGCACAGCCTATGTCCTAATGTCTCTTAGCAAAGGATGAAGAGAATGCCCGTTTCCTTCTTTGTGATGCTGACAATAAGCCCCTGTCACAACATCAGGGTCTTGTGAATACCTGAGAAGTTCAGAACGCATCCTTCTAGCTACATCAGAAGGAAGCATTTCAGCTACCAACTAAGTTTGTCAGGGTGATCAAAGGTGTGTTTCCTTGTAGAAGATGGATAGGACAGCTTAAGAAATGATGCCGCAGGAACCAGGAGAGGAAGTGCTCGTATGTTAATTACAGGTAAAAGCTACAACAGCTTTCTGAAGTGTAGCGAGATAAGTGACAACATAGCTGAAATACAAATTTCCCCTAACAAAGCTGTCAGAGTAGCTTTTCTTCCCTGGAGAACTATGACATTTTTACCCAAACATACTCTTTCACTACTGGAATAGATTAAATTTGATTGTAAATATGAAACCAATCTAAATATTATAAAAAACTGGTCTTATCTCTATCTTACTCTATTTTTACAGGTACTGAAACATTGATCGATTTTCTGCATATCTACTGAACACATTCATGACCGATTTCTTATTTCCATTTTCCAGGACCTATTCAGCCTTTCAGCTTCCTGTGTTTCAATTTTTGTGTCCTCCAAACTCTTTCAAACCTTCCTCCAAATAAACACATAGCTTCCCTTCCAACCCGAATACAATATATTTGAAAATAGAAGTAACTACATTGTTGTGTTACCTACTAGCCCAGTTCAGAAAAAGAACCCATTTCCTTTGAGAACACATTCAAATGACTGTTTAAGTTTAATGAATTTTGAGAATAAAGGTTAAGATCAAATGTTTTCAGCAAAGCATTAATACTGACACTGGTATTGGTACTTCACTCACATGACTAGAGCACTGATGGGCTTAAAACAGCTTCATAAAATTTTTTCAAGTCCAGAAGTCAAAATGGGTAAGACAGGACCTTACATCACAGGGTGAGAGTCTGTGTACACCTACATATGAATTTGGTGACTGTGCAGGAGGGCAAGTAAGAAAGATAAAAAAAGTTGCTTTTGGGAGGAAAGCTTTTCTTTAAAACCCAAGAAGTACTGGAGAGCTTTAAACCATAAACTTTATAACCTTTCCTGTTGATTAAATTAAAAAGTCACTAGACTGATCTTTAAGTAAAAAAAGAATTTTAGAGAAGTTGAAAATGAAAATGTCAACAGAAATATACATACGGCAGAACATCAGGACTGCTGTGATTTTTAGTTTATCCTTATCAGAAAGAGAGGCTTCAAACAGACAGATTCCAACAATATCCATTACAGAGAGGTTTCAGTGGAAGAAGTAAAATTGTACCTAAAGCATCTCATCCCCTCTCTCATTTACTGGTGCTGCAGGTAAATGACTAATGAGGCTCTGGTCTGAAGGTTGAGCTAACAGAACAGGACATGAGAAACTACAGGGCATGATAAAAAATTGGTGGTTGTGACAGACAACAATGTGAGAAGCTGACCAAAGTTAAGGCTCAGACTGTGAGGGATGGCTGAATTTCACAGGAAGTTAAGGGGAAGTTATTGGTGAAGCAGCTGGACTTCACAGACACCTGAAGGGAGAACTGAGGACCTTTTTGAAAGTATGGTCTTCCAAGGATGGCAGTACATAGGCAACCACATGAGCAGCAACATGTAAAGCCAACACTACCTCCATAATAATATCAAAACATGAAATTTGAGCATGGATATAGCAAAAATGGAACCACTGGGGAAAAAGAAATTATTATCAGGTTTTTTACTTGAGAGGGAACTGGGGTAGAAAAAGGGAGATATAAAGAAAGGAAAAAGATAAGTTATGGAAAAGGAAAAAAGACAATAAGGTATGCAGTCAGTGCTGTTGGGGGAGTAACTGCCCAGCAGCCTTGTGCTTGACCAGTGCCACCAGAATCAGAACAGTAAACCAAACCCACTGTTCTCTGCATGCCACATGAGTCAAATCTGCTTCTGTGGTCAAGAGGAGGAAAAGTGGAGAAAAAAGGAGACAGCATATTTTCCCCGACTAACGAGAGAGCCCCTAGAAGGACAGGTCGAGCATCCTGCTCTCACCCTGTTGGTGCTCATTCCAGCCTGAGGGCACTGGCAGCTACCAACAACTTTCTAAGAGTACTAAATTCATAAAAATTGAAAGGAATAAATGCATATATACAAAAAATGTCTCAGTCTGGTTTGGGGTTTTCACTGTGTGAGCTTCTCACAGGTTAGCTGCCCTATTTTCAGTGAAATTATTTCTTAATGGATAAGCATAACTACTTAATGTATATTTTTAGATGTCTCTGTCCTGATGAACTGAGAATGGCCACAGTATAAGTGTAGTGTCAAGTATGTGAGTTCCCAAAATATTTTTATCATCTATGGAGAACGGGATATTTTAGTTTATGATTCATCTGACCTATTCTGATATCTACGTTAGGCAAGGTGAATCACAACTAGGCATTTTAGGTTTCTCTTTATTACCTATAAAGGAAACCTAAAGTGATTACCTTGGATGTAGACCTTTACCACACTTCAGCTGTCTATGTTTGGTCAGATG
>VZTL01018277.1:141-10707 GCA_013400535.1 Scopus umbretta | reverse complement strand
AAAAAAAAAAAAAAAAAAAAAAGAAACGAAACCCACCACTTTCCAGGTGAAGGATGTCCTTGTGTCAGAAGCTGGCAACTACTTGTTGGCACATCACTACAGTTATATAGTCACCACAGATGCACAGTTCCAAGACCATTACGTTGAGCACATAGGCCATTTTTCATCAGCCTGTATTCCAACATATAGTACATTTCTGGATTGTTTTGTTGTTTTTTTTTTTTACTGAAGTGTTCCATGACTAATTAAAATTATATAACATCAGTTTCACATAGCCATTCTCCCCTTTTAAACCTGCTGTGGACTCATGATGTAACATCAACAAATAGACCAATGAAGAGCTTCACAGAAGACAATTAAAATTCACTTGAGACAGTCATGTATTTATTTCAACTTCAAGAGGGCAGAATATGCAATAAGAACATTTTCCATTAGACTCTGACACTAGAATTAAGGAGAAGGAACCACATGAATGGAAACTCAAATATATAATCATGAACATGAAGTAAAAGCAATAATTAAAACATGCTGAGGAGGGAAGAGGGCAATAAAGCACTACTATCTTCAGTGATACAATGACTAGAAACCTTTCCATTAGAAGCATATCTGATGAAAACTCTGGCATTTTATTCAGGAAACAACCTCACTCCTGATTATGGAGATAAATTCATAATATTAGGCTATAAAAAAATCTGGAGAAGGAGAAACAATAAAGTACATGAAGACCTAATAACAAAGTTATCAGCTATACAGCAGAAGAATGAGGCAGAATGAAGATGTAAAACAAAAAGTACAGTAGATCACCACATTTTAACAGGCATCAATGGAACCAACTGTTTCTACATTCTCTTTGTTTATTACAAGTCAGGGGAATTTCTTCTGTATATCATCATCATCCTTTCAGCTTACCTGAAATTAAAAGCTGTCAACAGGCAGATGAACCAACTGAAGTTTCTGAAAGGTAGCTTCTACCAGAAAAATATTAAGGTAGTAAAAGTTGCTTCTGATGAAAGGTAACTTTACTGCGCCATCATCAGTCCCCCTCTACCTTTTCACTCCACCTATTCGTTACACAGGCTAACAACTCTTACAATTTATCTTCTCAACATAATGCCTTTGTATGCACAGAAGTACAAGAAACATTTCAAGATGCATGCCTCCAGCTCAGAAACTCCTCTGACTCAGTCCTCTGACTTACAATTTAAATGCTCAAAGCAAACAAAGAGACATGAAATAAGCACAAAGTAGCAGTCAGTTGAACACAGCCATGAAGAAAGGCAACAGTAGTGATCTACCTAGAAAAGCCAAGTGCTCTGCATGTTACACCAGGAGGTGCTGGTTCATTATGATCCCAGTAAGAAAGGCACTCAGACTCTGTAAAGGATCTGTCGATATGCTATTTATGGGACCTCATACTAAAAAGAAAAATAGGATCATATAGATAATCTTACATCCCTTCAGATGCTGGGAACCCTGAGCGGTGCAGTACGGCATGGGTCTCCAACCACAGCGAAGCCCACCGTGCAGATCACGTGCTTAGAAAGTTACTACATTTTGTTCATTTCAGCTCTTACAGGATTTTCTTCAATGAAAACAAATCTATTTATCATTTCTACTCTCAAATAAAAAGGAGGTTCACGTGAGAGCTTGCTGCTGCAGCTTTAGATAAAGGCAAGGCCATGCAGGTGGCATAATCGCTGGTGCTGCGCGGGAGCTGCCCGCAGGCTCCTCTCACTCAGTGGCTGAGCTCATCCTGCAGCCAGGGCACATGTGCAGCACAGCAGAGGCCTGGCCTTACTCACGTTAGCTGTTACATGGACCACTAACTCCTCAACCTACAACAGTCTTCTGGTTAAGATAACTACATTTGGTTAGTTGGATTACATTGCTGGTAGGCCACCTTTCATCTTCAGGCTACCTGCTAACAAGGAAAAGTCATCAGCAGTCTCCTTGTGACTGTGCTACCACGATAAAGTTACCACCGTGACTTGCATCCCTACTGAAAGTACCACAAGGTTCAGATGCACCAGAAGTCTGCAATCTTGTCACATAAATTAACACAAACCTCCTCTCTTTTTATTCCAACATCGAATAAAATTTCCAAAAATAAAGTCCCACCAAAAAAAACCCCAGTGATGTCTGTTTACTGTGGTCCTATCTGACGCATGAGTTAAAAACAAACCCTCCTATTCACTCTGCTGTTTGGGCATATTTTATCAATACTGAATCCCATCAGCAAAATTATTCTGTTTTACAGGAGCCTACAATCTGTCCTTAGGAAAAGTCTTTAGCTGCCTATGAGGGCAGGGAGACCCACCTATAGCTTAAGACCAGCAAGAGTGCCCCCTACTCCAAATCTAAGTGTTTCAGGTTTGGTTCGCAAAATAATTTTCTCAGAAGAAACTTTTGCTTGTTTGTGCTTAAACTGTTTTACAATACTGCAGGAGCATTCTAGGAAACATCAAAAGTGCAGGCACACCAAGACACACAAACTATGCAACACACAAACTATACAGCTCAAATAAAAGAAAAAGCCTGATGGAAATGGCCAAATTATACACTAGGCTGGATGAAACAGTTCACCTTACATGCTGTAGACTCAGTTCATGAACAAGTAGTTTTTAACATAAGAGACAGCTGTGCGTTCTTTCTGCATTTGGAATGGCAAAGCTTTTACCTGAATTAAATATTAATAATTTTCATTATGTAAATTTTCTGATACAGGTTTTTCATCTTTTTCTGTTTCTCTTGTGCTTTGTTGGGAAATATTTTCTTTTACCATGGTGGCAGTAAAAATAAACAAACTGTTTATTATGATAGCATAATCATAAGGCTTTTAAGAGAGCCTTAACTGTGGTTAAAGCATCTGTAAGTGGAATCACATCTCCAGTAAGCACAAGTGAGATTAGACAGCATAAATTCTAAATACAGTAGTTATGGCAAAAACAAACAAACAAAAAAACCCAACAGCAGTAGAGAGAAAGTGCAAGTCATACTTGCAATTTCCACACACCCCCCATATAAACATGTAAGCTAACTACTTGAGTAGACTGGATAGTTCTCTTTTTAGAATACTGATAAAGTTTTCATTACATTGAAGAGTTTCAGGGCAGGCAAAATTACTTTTGCGTACTATAATTTGTCTAGTACACTAAAAACCAGAATGCCATTTCTGAAATTCCATTCTTTCAGTCTTCTCACACACATGCTTTTTCAAACTTCTTTTTTTTCTGTCTCTCCCCCCACCACCCCCTTTTTTTTTTTTTTTATAATAAGGCTGGGAAGAAGAGGAATCCATTTGTTACTTCCGTTATTTCTGAAAAATTCACCCTCTATCAACACAGTTATATATCCTAGAAGAATCCAGAGCCTAGAAATTTTTCTGGCCATCCTATATCCTCTCTAAATTTTAATTATTACAGAAGCAACCACAGAACATAGAAAAGAGAACCAGATCTTTTTCAGTCATATAATGCTGCTGAAGGTCCTTTAAATACAGAGACTTTTTAAAATTATCTCCAGTATCATAAAGTAGGGAAGCAACTGTTATCTCGAGAGATTGAAGCGAAAGAGGGGAACAGAACTGGCTTACAGACGGGTAAGTATGCACGCAGACAAAGCGGTCATTAATTAAGATATGCCTGATTGATAGCAACGCAGTCACTCTTGTCTACACAGTTTCTCAGGACTAGCATGTGCTTTTGGAAACTGGGTAGCCTTCTCCATGGCTCTGCCCTGTTGGCGTTGATTATGTATGATTAATGGTTTAAAGGAATAAAAAGAAAAAGGTCAACTTCTGAGTTCAAAACAGAGCAGCTACACAGGGAGTAATTAAGATACTTGTGTAAGCATGATTAATAAGCACAAACTGGCACACTGTGCTGTAAACAAGATGCAACCAGATGGTTAGGATGAAAAGGATTTTTCCTAAAAAGCAATTTTTCAATGCCTTGAAAGTTGGCCTATTTTCCCCCCTCTAAGCCTTACACAACTCATTATCTACACATCCTAAAAGAAAGAAAGAAATAGTAACCCCTTCAACATTCCCCCCTTCCTGGCTTTTTTCATACAGATAACTACAGTTTGCATGTAAATGGATTCAACTCATCTTTGTTTAACGTTGCCTTTTATGTCGAGTTTCATGAATTGCTAAGCCTGACAAGGTTCACTGGGAGTCTTTTAACTCCCACCCACAAGTTCTCCCTGGCTGTCATGTGACTGGCAGTATAGAGGGATCAGCAATGGCATTTATGGGGAAAGCGGGAAGACAGGTGTCAGAACGGTCCAGCAGGCAAACCGAACGAACACTAATCAGCTCTGGTGTTCTTTTACAATCCATATCTAATTCACAAGTTTCATTCTTTCTGAAAAACAATTACTAGGTTTTGAAGTTCATTGTGCATTTACTCAACTGTCTCTTCACATTAATGTAAGTGGGAACAAGAAAAAAAAAGAGTCAGCAGGGAAGGGACATCAAAAGATCTTAGAGCGGATGAAGGCTTTATTTTAAAGTAATATAATTACAGATGAGCATAATGTTTTACAATAAATTTAAATGTAGAGTTACATCCTTATGCACTAGGAAAATATTGGTTGGTTGTCTCTCGAGCTGAAACTCTGGTACATACAAATGACTTTACTGAGAGAAGAAAAATAAACAAAAAAAATCTCATTGCAACATCAAAGGAATGGATATTAAGGCAACAGTGGGAACAGCAGAATCAGTACTGTGTGTGAAGTATCTACAATCATAGGGCTCATATCTGAGAAATAATCATAAAAATTTACAAAAGGAATATTTTGTGCATTTCAAATTTCTCACAGTTCAACATATTTATTCTCCAAAAGTAAATTTCACCTCTACTACATTTAATTAAAAAAGAAAAAAATACCCCAAACCAAACAAAACACACACACGCACACAACACTCTACATTCACTATTGACAAATCCTCTTAAAGTTTGAGTATATAATCTGGTAAAGCCTCAGCTAATCTTCATTGGTTGTAGCGTTACTGACTCCAATATTGGGAAATTTGCTTTTGTGTTACATAATGTTAGGAGACATCTTAAACTCTGACATATTTTCTGATAAAGTACGGATTTCTTAGGTGCTTCACATTTTCACCCTCACAAGAAGCTATAGGCACACAGCATCTGTTTTGCAAATAACCCTTTTCCTCCATGTAAATGAACATCCTTTCAAGGACTTCCATACAAAGAATAAATACTTGGTAAGTGACATGAAAAAGACCCTATGTCCGAACCTCACTGTACAACCCTTCTGTTGTCCAGCAGCAGTGCTAGATGTTTCTGCAACTTAAATCTAGAATTCTTTTCTCTATGAGGAAGTCACCTATTCAAATACATGTTTCTGTCAGAACCTCAATAAAATATTCATGTGTCAAGTGATTTACAAGTTTTCTTAATATCTGAATTGTGATTCTAGCAAAAGGATGGGCACCCATCTAGAGATACAAGAGTATCTGAACTTCCTATCACTTAACCACAGACAGATGAAAAGCATTGCTTAGTTCCATAAGAGTCAATTTTGGCACCTGAAAAAGCAGCATGGTATGTAAACCATTTTCCCTTTTTCACAGAGAGCAGTCTTTCAGTTTCTAGTAAGACAAGCCTGTGCAAGTCTTGATTTTTGCCACCACCCATTAAATACTTCTTCCTGGACAGGCGGTTATAATGAAATTCTATAATAAAGTCAACATATAGATTGCTAGCATACTTCAGCTTTGGAGTTGTTAAAAGGAGAATTTTAGCAAGTTACAAATGACCACTGAGAGGCTAGCATGGCTAAGGACACCTCTCTAGTCCTAGATATCCATAGCTTCGGAATGGGCTTAATTTGAAGCCATCTAATTGTGCTGCCAAGAGTTTGGCAGTGGAATGATTAAAGCAACTCATCTCCAGATATTCTGGCCTCACTTACACAGTTTTCAAATTCATTTCGCAAAAGCAATAAAAAATATTATTGATTGTGTCTGGAACTATTGTTAGGATAAGTCTCAGGAGTCCAAACAATTCCGTTGAAAAAACGAAGCTCATGTGAAATGTGCTTCCATTAATATTTGTGTCATTAGTTTATATGGGATGAGTCAGCCTACGGCTCCATCCCACAATCAATCATTCTCATATTATGTTTCTGGTTTTTTTCTGTCAATAGCAACAACAAAAAACTAAGTAAACAGACAAATCAGCATAGATGTTACTCACCCGTGCCAAAGGAAAGCTGGATAAATAATTTTGTGCTAGATATATTCATACCTGTTGAGAGCTTCAGCTGCTAGTGATTTTCTTCTCTGCAGACTATCTTTGATTACAGATCTCTTAGAACAAGTGTATGTATTCAACACTGGTAATTTTCCTCAAATTACTTTTTCTGTTTTTTTGGGGAAGGAGGAGGTGGGGGGGCAGGAATGATTCGTTTTGTTTTTTAAACCATATAGCCTGCTGAACAATTTGCATACTACACAGAAGGCTTGAGTTACAAAAACTGAAAGCCAGAATGAAACAAATATCCAGACTCTACTGTTTAATGACCTTTCAGCTAAAAGACTCCAAAGTTTCACTGAAATACAAAACTGTATCAAAATTAGACAATTAAATTCTTTAAAAATGCAAAGAAACATGAACATATTTTAATTAACACTTACAAAAGTTTTCACACACACTCATACCTGAATAGAAGTAAATCAACACTAAATCAAAACTTTAGCCTAGGAAAGTTTTGAAGGTTCGTCTTTCAAAAGAACTTTGAGAAAGCTTTAAACTGTCCCAGATTAACTAATCCAAGCATATATAGTGAGCAAAACAACATCACATGCACATGAGCTAAGAAATTGCCTTTGCAACAGGCTGAGCACACAGACTCCAGCACACTCTGAGCACACACTGCAAGTCTCCCTCCATAGCACCCCAGATTCAAGTCAGACAACTCTTATGTTTATTTAATGTTTGTTTCTTTCTTTCTTTCTTTCCCTAGCACAGAAAGTAGAGTATTCATGTTAACTTAATGGATTGAGCTCCATATTAGCAATGCTATTAAAAATTCAGGCTTGCACCACTATTTTTTAAGTATCTTCTTCTGCAAGACCACATTGGAGTGTGCTCTTGCGTCAGCTGTGAAACTCTACGAGAAAAGGACAACCATATATTTGTATTTACTTGTGGTGTCTGGCAAGACATTCCCAATAACATCTGTGATTTCTCAACAGCTTAAAAGGAGAAAATTATCCAGTTAACCATAGAAACAATCACAAACCAAAAGCCAGTATGACTGCACTGGGGAAACTGGCACCACACAGTGTTTTTGTGAAGATCCTATTTCAGACTACAATGCATGCTATAGACAAGCACATCATAACTTTCCCAGATTGAAAAACAAATATCAGATCGCCATAGTCGGTTTTATCTTTCTAAACCAGTCCTACCCCAGCAGCATCTCTAGTCTGAGTTAATTGTGAGTGACTTCAGACATCAGGACAATGCTGTTCCACACATCAACAAAACTGAGAACTGACAGGTAGACTACAAACAATGACAATTACCAAGCAGCAACTAGTTTAGCTTTTTTTTTTTTTTTTTGGAGGCCCTCAAGGCATAGAAACTAGTGCACAGATTACAACAAGATATGCAGATAAGAGTCCATATGGTCAAACTATCCTGGTTTTCAAACAAGACTCTACCAGTATGCAAAGATGTCACTGCATGATATCAATAACATTGATAACCAACAACATTTTTGCCAGTAACAACCTTTAATCATCTGTGTCTCAGTGTTGTGAAGTGATCTATTTCAAAAATGTCAAAACTCTCAGTGAAATGCGGTACTAAAATGAATAGTCTGTTTGCTTTCCCTATTGATATACCAGGTTTCAGACTGTCAAAGTGCTTTTAGTTGTAAAAGAAAAAGTACAAAGTTGTTTTGACAACTACAAAAAGATTTATCAGTTACATGTACCTGCTGAAGTACCTAGATTCTCAAAGTGAAAATGTGCATATGCAAGGTTCTTAATACTAAAAGTTGTCAAGTAAGTATTAATATATTAATGTTGCAAACAAGATAAACTTTAAAGTATGATATCATATAACATTTTTCCATGAGTATGTTGTTACTTAACCATACTACATTTATTTTCTATGTCTGCTTTGCTTTTAGTTGGTATAGAACTTTAATTTTACTTTTTGTGCTTGCAAAAATTTAGTTCATGTGTGCTGCAAAGTGGATTTATTCCTCTTTAAAACCATTTGCATGTAATACACCCAATATGTATATGTATACAGCAAAATGCACATACACACACAGAGAATAATTCACTTTCGTATTCTCTGTCTGTCTCTCGTGTAACTCACTTGAGCTAACATTAGGCACAATAAGCACAGCAAAACAAACTCCTGAAAGGATTAGATTTCAACTTCACCCCATGGGATTATCATTATTATTATCATTGTTATTAGGAAAAAAAGGCTCTATTGCATCTCATCTAAATCCTCTGCAAGCTGGAAGAGAGGGATATTTGCATCTGTTAAATTGCTGAGATGTCAAATAAAAAAGCAACAAAACCCTTTCACGTACTACTATTCAAATTTACTATTAAAGTAAATATCTTGAATAAATAATGCATACAGCTTTCCATTCTTTCTTAAGTCTAAATTAAAGAATATTTAATCAGTCTTATTGGGATGTTCCTGAAAAGTTCTAAGTGCCTGCAAGCTGTTTTACGTTTGCTTTAAGAACCTCTGATGCAAATAGACTTCCATAACAAGTATTCAGCATTCATAGTAAAAATAGCAGAGGTATTTAAACAATTTAAGTCTAAAGTTTAAACTTCACATTCCTAAAACACAGCATGAGACTGGTAATGCTACTTTGTGAAAGATGGATTCAGTTTAACAATTATAAATTCTATCAGCTAAATATTTGTGACTGTATTAAGAGTCCATTTCACAAGTTACTCTGGATGTAATTATTATAAAATATTCTGTTAAAACTTTTAATATTTAAGCATACTACCTTATTTGATTATTGCATTAAAATATTAATTAATTAGTGCCTAACAGGAGTTCATTGGCCACAGATAAGAATTATCAAGTACTGCTCCATATGAATTCTGTAACTTCTATCTGCTTTTCAGAAGTAACATCCCTATCCAAGATCAACCATTTTTAGCCCACTTCTCTCCCACCCCTGTATTTGCTACAGAGAACTGAACTTTCCCCAAAGTTTTACTCTCCTTTAACAAATCAATATGACTGAAAATTAGTACTTCCTGCATTACATTATACAGTGAGGACAGCTAATAAGGCACCAAAAAACTACTGCTATTTTTCTCCTTTCACTATCCCATGTAAGGCTTGAAAGAAAGCCTGTAATCTTATGAATTCTGAACTCATGTCAGCTGTATAGGAAGCTCATTCTTTTATCTTCACCTGGATTAGTAACTAAAATTGAACTGTTTTCCAATATCCAAAAATAGACATGTACGTGTCTTGTTTCAGCCTTACGATAACATCATTAATTCTCAATCAATTAATACCATCCCTAATACAACCATGTGAAGAATTCTGCTGTCATTTTGTCCAAATTTATTGTATCATGAAACAGAGAGATTAGTATGGATTGATTACAAAGAGACACCAGTGCTCTACGAAGCTTAAATTATTCAATTCCACAAAATACGCTACTATACACCTTTAAACATCAGCAAAGATTAGGAATAATTATATTTAGATAATAACAATAAAGAATCTTTTTTCTTAGATGATATCTTGATGCCTCAAAGGAGTTTACTGCTCACAACTACAAAAGTTTTATTCAAAACTTACACAGACCTTTTTTCCCCCCACCCTCAGTCTCAGCAGAAAAGACAATTCTTCTCAAATATACCCATAAATGAACTTAAGGTGACCTCTCCAGAACATGGAGGCATTACATGAAAAAGTTGGAAAAACCTATAATGTCATTACCTCTGCTTTGCATCACCAGTGAATCCCATCTAGTCTCTCTGATGAAGGCTGAACTTTAAGAAAACCTCAAGTCCATTCCATTCTCCAGAAAGAATCCAGAAGAGAAAACAAAAACCTTGAATTTCTGATTTTCAGAATACACCACTCCTAGCAAATAAGGTTGATGCAAAACATCTGTTTTTCAGGTACAATGAAATAGTAATACTATACCTGGCCAAAACAAAGCACAGCTGAGTAACATGTAAAGTAAGAAAACTAACACTACCTCCCCGTGGTAGCAGCACAAGGTCACAAGCCCCTGCTTGTGCTCTTGCTTTTTAGGGACTAAAGAGGCACCAATTCTTTCAGCAGCAGAGCATCCCTGTGTGTTTCAGTTCCAAAACATTTGTACTGAATTCTTCAAGTTCATCAGCCTTATGTGAAAGTGCCAAACTACAGGGCAAGTGAACTCTTTTCTTCCCACCACATCCTCTCAACTGCATGTGTGAGATAGATTCTATTAATGAACTTGTGAATAAGCTCCAGCTGGAAGCTATATAAGTCTTAGAAACTGAAACACCTAGAAGAGGAAAAAAAAAAAAAAAAA
>VZTL01018276.1:1446-11926 GCA_013400535.1 Scopus umbretta | reverse complement strand
CAAGTCCATGGGACCAGAGGGGATGCACCTGAGGGTGCTGGGGGTGATGGCCAATGTCACTGTGGGGCCACACTCTCCCATCTCTGGAAGGTCACAGCAACCAGGGGAGGTCCCCGATGACTGGAGAAAGATGCCTACCTTTAGAAAAAAAAAAGCAGAAAAGAGAATCTGGGGAAGGACCAGCTGGTCAGAGTCAACCCAGTGCCCAGAAAAATTATGAAGCAAGTTCTGAGGGACTCTGTGTCCACATCATGAAGGACAGGGGAGTGACTGGGAATAGCCAGCATGGGTTCTCCAAGGGCAGAGTGTGCCTGACCAGTCCGCCTGCCCTCGTGATGGAATAAGCGTCCCACTCTGCAGGGGCAAGGAGGACAGCGAATGTTGTTTTCTTTGGCTTTAGTAAGCCTTTCATCACATAATGTCCTTGTAGACAAACTGAGGCAGTATGGGCTGCATGGATGGGCTACAAAGTAGGTGAAAAACTGGCTGCATGCTCATGCTCCAGAGGGAGTGGTCACGGATTCAGAGTCCATCAGGCAGCCAGTTATGAGCTTTGAGGTCAATACTGAGGCCTGAACTGGTTTACACCAATATCACCAACTGCACAATGGGAGATAACACATCCTCAGCAAGTTCACTGACAATGTCAAACCATGAGGTCATTACCCTTAAGGGCAGGGCTGCTGTTCAGAGGGACCTGGACAGCTGGAGGAATGGGGCAACAGGAAACTCATGAGGTTCAACAAGGAAAAATGCAATGTCCTGCATCTTGCCTAGGATAGCACCCTGCAACAGTGGAGACCTACTGCCTGGGCAGCAGCTCTGCTGAAAAGGACCTGGGGGTCCCAAGTGAGCAATGCGTTGGACACGAGCCAGCAGTGTACTCCCACCGGGATGAAGGCTAACTCCAGACTAGGTTGGATCAGCAAGTGCATAACCAGCAGGTTGAGGGAAGCGATCCTTCTCCCATTTTCAGCAGTAGTGAGACTGCACCTGGGGCACTGTGTCCAGTTTGGGGTTCCCAGTGCAAGAAAGATACAAATATACTGAAGCAAGTGCCGCAGCGGGTCACTAAGATGGTTAGAGGGCTGGCACATGATGTGTGAAAAAAAGCTAAAGGAACTGGGTTTATTTAGCCTAAGAAGACTGGAAAGACAAGAGGCAGCAGTCATGAGTTGGAGGAGGGAAATCCTACCTGGACGTAAGGAAAAACCTTTGTTGTGAGAAGTGGGTCAGACACGGGAGCAGGGGCACAGAGAAGCTGGGGAACCTCCACCCCTGGGGATTTTCAAAACCACCCTGGTAGCATTTTCTCTGCCTGCGAGCAGTGCAACAGCCACTCTCGCAGGGACTACAAGAAATAAACATTTTTACTAGGCTGCTTCTTAAATGCCTAACAGGAGCCAGAGCAACAAAAAGTACCATTTGCTGAGTGAAGACCTGTACACCTCTTAGGAACAGAGATGCTGTGACTGGCCCAAGGGCAGCATAAGGGCAGGAGGGTGAGTGCCTGGGGCTGCAGCAACGCTCGGTCTCATCACCTTGGTATGGGACTTCATGAAATGATTGAGAAAGCTGCTAGTGGCCACAGTTTAGTTGGAATTTGGCCTGGAGTGAAGTCAACAAGGAAGAAAAAAGCCTCTAACATCAAAGCTTTCCTTTCAGGGTCAATTTACGCCCTCAAATTGTCTGTTGTCTGAGTCAATCTAACAGCTTGCTGCTGAACAGGGAGGGCTTGCTTACCTCCAAGGACCCCAGCCCTCTGCTGCTCGTCCAGCAACCTGGTCCCACCACCTCCTCTGCTCAAGAACTCATCAGCCCCTGCTGTCAGCTGCCTGGGGTGTCCAGAGACAAGCAGCAAAGAGCAGGAGCTAGAGGGAAAGAGCAGGACTTGCCCCTTTCTGAAGTGTTGAGCTGTTAGATTGGCTCAGCCACCTCCTGTCACCTCCTGCCAAAGGGCTGGGTGGGAGGGAGGGAGAAGGGGCTAACTGAGCTGTCTTGCTCCAAAAGAAAATCCTGCCGTTGGAAATGCATAATTTCCCTAACCTAGTGCTGGCAAGATCACTTGAACAGGCTCAGTGTGGAAGAGATTCTCTGGTATGTGGTGGCAGCAGATGTAGCAGCGGTCCTCCCCAAACGCTCACCCTCTCATGCCACCGGCAGTGGGAAGACAGGCACTGGCTGCCCTGCTTGGTCTCTGCACAGTGGATTGTGGGGTGCATTTACCACCCACAGAGGGGAGGTCACCGACTCTGTCCCCTCAAGTGCCCAGAGGGCAAAACCACAATTCCCTGATGGATGTTTTTCCTCCATCTACCTAAGGCCAAGAAAGCAGGATCTGCAGCTGTTTGATGTTGCCTGGCATAGAGACTGGTGAGGGGAGATTACTAACCATTTATTTTTATGTAAAAGAAGCTAGCAACATGCGTGGGTCAAATTGTAGTTCTGCTTCATGCATCACAACCTAGAAGGCTGCTTTCCTACCACTGCTGCAAATCAATCCTTCAAAAGTTTCCTGGCTCGGTCTCCAAATCACTTATCTTTGATTACTTCTAGTTGCACTGTATAGTCCACCATGTCTTGAGGCCACGGGACAAAAGCCAGGAGTCCTACAGTGCAACTGCTCACTTAATTCCTTGGGTGTCTTCCCTGCTGATACATAGCAGAGATTGGCAACTAATCTATATATAGTACAGCACCGCAGCCGAGACACAATGGCTGCATTCAGCGTGCATACATGATGATGTCAGCAATGGCTGTTTAATTGCATCATGGGAAGTGAGGGGAGAAAAGAATTGGAAGAAAAAAAAAAAAAAGAAAGGGGGGCCCCTGGCCCCTCCACTTTACATAATTTCCTTCACTGCCAGATGGGAACGCATGGGAATGCCGGCCCCGCATCTCGGGAGCTCCCTCCCCAAAGCCTGGCACGGCCACATCTGTTTCCCTGATTTCCTACGCTTCTGATCTTCTTCACCTGCCCTGCACCCCACCACCTTGGGCGAGCTTCCTGAGATGCTGCTACCGCCATTTGATTTGGCTTCCTGAGGCTCGCTCCCTCCTTCCTTATTTTTACTTCTCCGGCTCGCAGTAGCATCCAAAGGCCGGTAGCTGTGAAACACCGAGGAAGGGTAGGGTCTGCACTGCGGAGACCACACAAGCCCCTTGGCTGCTTTTATTTAAACAAATGAGCATCTGTACTGCCAGGCAGTGGTTCACAAAAGGGGCTGTCAGGCTCAACGCAGCTCCACTGCTCTGCGGCTAGCAAACAGAAGATACACAAACTTCTCTTCCCAGCAGCCATCCATCATCGTAAACGTACTTGGGTTTTATTTGAAAGGGGAGACAACACCCTGCTTTAGTAAAGCGAGAAAGGGAAAAGATCCTCGGAGTGACAGCGTTCCCCTCTTTGAGACCTACAGCATCAGCCAAATCCTGGTGTTCTGGCTCAACAGCTTTAAAATTTCCCCGAATCCCTCCCTTCACTTTAAAGTTCCCACTCCTGCAAAGAGTGCCCATGGCATCCTCCATTTTAAGAAAGCTTCCCTTTGTCTTATCCCCCAGCTTATTTATAGCTTCTGTGGTGGAGGGATACTGGGAAGGATTTACACCAACAGGCGCAGGGCCTTTCTGCGCACAGAGAGGAGGCATGCCACAAAGGGACATTTAATAGCCTCCGAGAAACACGTGGCTCCTCAGGGTGCATTTTCTGGGAGGAGGTTCTCACCCAAAGGGTTTCAGCCACATGTTTTCCCAGTGGCACATGAGAGGGGCTTTGGACTGTGGCACGAGAGATGGGCTGCTTTCCTAAGTCCACTTTTACGAAGGACCGCAGGGATGCCATCAGGGTTCCACGTAGGAGAGGAGACAGCCTGCTGCTCCCACTGCCAGCCAGGGAGAGCTGCCCAGGCAAGACCTTCTCCCTTCTCGGCTCCCTGGCAGAGCAGCGAGGAGGGGAAAGGCCTCTTCACGGGTCATTTCATGTTCCCAGAGACTCTGCAGAGAAGCTGGGATCTGAGACTCCAACCTCTTGTACGTCCCACGAGCATGCAACAGCCTCGTCCTGTAACCCGAGTCTGGAGGAATCGTATGATGCAAGGTAGCAAAAGCTTCCTCTGAGTCCATCTTACAGCTTTCCCTACAGGAAACACAATTGCAACCAGAATAAATACTCACATGAACCAGAAACTTTGATTATCACCCTGCATGGCTGCTCGCTTGTTCATTTGCTCTCGTAGAGGAGCATATTCCCTTTGCATGTACTGTCCCTGACAAGTGTTGGTTTCAACATACAAAACCATAAACATTTCAGGTCCAGATTAGCTCAAAGTCTGTTTCCTGCTAAGGACATTGCAGAAATACCTCCACTTTTCTCTCTTGGCTTTCAATTTATACCTTTGGAACCAACCTGCCTTGATCAGAGCAGCTGTGGGAGAGAGCAGCACCTGAATGCAGGACAGGATTAGTGCTGCTGCAAGTAACACAAAATGATCTGAGGGTGCGTGTCGCTTTCCGAGGGTCACGGTTTGCCCATGCTTAGGGAGTTACATTGCATGGCCCTGAGGGAGAAGTGGTCTGTCCAGGTGCCCCAGGGAATGACGAGGAGGCAGAAGGGGACGGAGGCAGGAGGGGATGGGCAGCACTTGGAGTCAGATAGCCTTAAGACATAGATGAAGTCTCTTTGCAAGCAGCCAAAGAGATGGAAGATGCTAGCATCCCTCTGAGCAGGCTACACAAGCGCTTCACCCTTCCCAGCACAAGGTCAGCCATCGCGGTGCTGCGGCGTGTTAGGGGATACTCACACGTCCCAGTTTAGGGGCTGAACTGGGTGCTGGTAATGAATAGCTGAGGGTGCCAGGCTTCCCAGCTCCTGCAGCCAGATCTGGAGGGGAACAGCTGCCCGTGCCTGGAGTTTACACAGCTGTGTGGAAGCGTTAGCAGCTGACAAGCCATTCTCCCTTAAGCGTTAGCATGTACCACCTCTTGCAGTTAAAAGCACTCCCCCAGCTGAGTAAAAGGATCTTGCGGATGTGAACAAGAACGAAGGTAGGGCAGACTTTTGAGTTACAGCCGAGTTAACTGTGTGGAGAGGATAAATGCAAAGTGAGGTATCAGAGCAGCAGCAATGTCAGGAAACAGGAGGCTAATAACAAAACATTTGCAATTATTAGCCCATAATGTTGACACCTGCTCTCTACCTCCAGCTGCTCAGAGCTTGCATTTCTTGACCTGCAGAGCACGGTTAGAAGACACGGCTATTCTGCCGAGCTTTTCCTGAAGGGAAAAGCGATCTGATGGGAGATCTCACTGAAGGTGAATTTGAGAGCCTTTAATACTACTCCAGCATCGCTTTTTGCATGTGTTTGGTAAAGTCCAACATCCAGCCACTGAAGTCACTCCTTTGTGGGCCAAAGCCTGGATTTAGACCATTCTTAATAGTAGGCATCATGTTTGAAAGCTGTGACAGGGTTAGAGCAGAGTCAGGATAAGAAGAACAGACGTTTGCATCTTCTGGCCTTGTTGAGCCCATCCTGGGGGGCAAGAGTCGCACTGTCATCATCGGAGATTAAAGCCAGCACAGGTACTTAGTCTAACAAGAGATCTGATTGAACAGATGGTGAATAGAGAGAGATTTGAGAAGTCTGGAAGAGGAAACTAGTTTTAGAGATGCAGTCATTGGGAGGTAAAGGTGCTAAAAGTCCTTGTGATGCTAAATCCCAGTATGTGGTAAGAAATGGATGATTTTCAGCCAGAGTTTCTGAGAGGAAGAAGGAATTAATGAGGATGCACAGGAAAAAAAAGAAAAGAAAGGTCATTTAGTTTCTTCTCAGATGCATACCAAGTAGTAGGAGAGCTAGAGCAAGGCTTAAGCAGAAAAGGTGCTCTGGGAGACTCTATCAATATAAATGAAAAAAACCCTTCCTTTTGGAAGAACAAAAATGACACCTTTGCATCAGCTGCCTGCAGAGCTCCATGCTGTAAGGGAAGACAGTAGGGGTTTACTTCTCTATGGGACCGGAGAGTAGAGGATCGATCCCTACACCTGGTCACGTCTCCGGGGTTAAAAATAACGTCAGCTGTTTGCGTGCAAGATCCCTTCTTCCCAAAGCCAGCCCTTGAAGGGTGTAAAGATGCGAAGTTGCACACCACCAAGTTCTATAGATTTCACTTGCACACGTGTATAGGGGAGGCTATCTCTGTTCTCTTCTGGATCCCATCACATCCTAACAAGCACATCTTTAAACTCAAGGTGACCCTGCTGTAGGCGAGATGGATGGGTGGAGGAGGTGGTGTCAAGAGCTTGAATTAATATGCTGAGCAAGCCAGTTCCCAATGATTTATACCATGGGGACAACACTTACTGCTTCTTTGCTCCCCAACCCTCCACGCTGCTCAAGATCCAGCATACCATACAGGAAGCTCAGCAACACATGCAGAAAGTTGAACTTACTACTGTACTTACTAATGGATCCAATGACAGATATACGGTTGAGCGAGAGTCAGTATGCAAGAGCAGGCATGGCAAATTTGGAATCTGAGGCAAATTTAGAAGTTTGTGCTCACAAGAGGAAAAATGAGGAAAGGGAGGGGGAATAAAAAAAAGCACAAATCAGCGCTAAAGTGGCTGGACTTAAGTGGCACAGTTGTCCATGGAGTACAGTCGTGGTGAAAGCCAAAAAAAAGATGGATATTCCTCTGAGTGTAATGAGTAAGTTGATAGCAGCGAGCTAAAAAGCAACAGCAAAACCTCCCTCTTTCATTTATCTGGGACTATTGGACAAATGTGAAATCCCCAAAGACTATGCCAGCATCGAGGTCTTGCTGAAGCCCTTCCCAGTGGACAGACCTGTTGGAAGTGCTCCCTTTGTACATTGATTTACTAGTCAAATTCTTGAGCGTGGAAGGCAAAGATCCAAGCAGGATGCAATGCTGCGTCTCTTGCCTCTCTGTAACTGTTAACAAATAAAGAAAAAAGGGGATTCTCGGGTGCACCAGGGCAGGGAGGGTTTTAGGTCTTTATAATCCCTAGAAAATATTATGCAGAACTTGAAGCAATGAACCACTGTCTTGGCTTTTTAAGTCTGCGGACTTCTTTGGAATAGCAATACTGGAGGTGGAAATGTTTTCTGGGTCCTTAGGCACAAACCAGTAACGATGACAACAGAAGTTCAGCCCTATACGTTTATTATTACCTGTGCACGTTCAGGGACTTGCACCAGCTACTCGGCTACTTCTGTTCACAAGCCCCGCTGAGCTTTGAGCTTGCATGCTGCCTTAGCACAGGGCAAACAGGATCTGGCTGCTGGACCCTTTCACACAGGTGGTATAGGGGAGAGCTCCTTATGTGAATGTTTGCCTCTAAAATTACAGTAAAATATCCCCAAACCCACAATTACTGTACCTGGTTCTATTTAACAAAGCTTTTAACCTCCAGACCCCTGGCTTTTCCAGCTGTATTGCTTTTGGCAGGAACACCGTTCTGTTTGTCCTGTAGTGCTGCTGGTGGAAAGCAGATGCTTTCCTTCAAGAAAACGAAGCTTTCAAGTATGGACAGTGGAAAGCACATCCTGGACATTGGAAGCAGCTGCTAGAGAATGACTCAGGTGCCGTCTTCTGCCCCAATGTCCTATTTTCCACTGAAAAAAAAGGGGAAAAGGAAAAAAGAGTATTTTTAATGCATAGTTTAGCTGCAGTGGCTGGGCAGTTAGTCAAGGACAGAGGAATGTTGCCAAATAGAGATTTTTCCAACTAGGTGGAAGTTGGCCCCTATCTTCAGAGCTATTTTGGTGCTCGTTAGGTGTCTGAAGATCTGGCCAGTCATGCCCAGATTTTAGCATTGTTAGAAAGTTTTAACGGTTAATGTTTTAACACAGTTCTGATGTGGTCTTGACACAGTTATGATTTCAACACAGTTTAAATGATGGGCTTGCCTTTAGTACAAACGACACAGTTTCAAATTCAGACCAGCAACAACGGAGGACAAAAGAAAGATGAGAGAAATGGGTGTGAAAAACACTGGAGAGAAGGGAGTAAGTGCGAGAAACCTCAGCAGAGAGACACAAAGGAGAACGAGCAGAATGCAGAGAAATGCCTCAGATGCTCACGTAAGCAGTAAGATTTCATTTATTTGGCACAGAGGGACAATAGCCCCGCTAACCGGCATAGCTATTGTTCTTTTGTTTTTAAGAAACAAAAAGGGTAAACGCGAAGCACTAGCTTCCCAGGGAAAAATCATAAAAATAAGTTCTCATCCTGCTGTCTACCGAGGAACCAGAAGCCTCTCGTACTTCACCTATCGCCCTCGCGCTGTTTCTCACCCACGTGTTTGTTTGCTTAGAAAGCAAATGAAATATATTGAGGCCTTGCTCTATCTGAGGAGAGCTGAGAGGTTTTTTTTATAGCACAACGAGTTAATTGGATCGAAAACCGTCGAGTCAATAAACTAAGCAGAAAAATGCACGGTGCTAGCTGCTGTGTAGTTGAGGACACATGTGCTCCAGCAGCTAACGTTTCAGAGTGTAATATTGGCATATTCCCTTTAGCTTTATTTCAGCGTTTTCCATAGCGAAGACAGAAAGCCATCCATAATCCGAGGAAGCCTCAAAATGTTGCATTCCTTCGGCGGCGGTGAAGGGAGAAGAAAAGAAGGACTTTGATTTAGAAAGACAGAGGTGCTCAAATATGAGGACGACAGCTGGGGAATAAGGACCCCACTATTCAGGGACAGTGAATTGCTTATAGCCTTTTACAAGCTCAGGGAGGGCGTAAGCTGTAAACGAGGTTCGGGAGCTTTGGCACAAATACAGTGGATCCTGTCAGCGAAAAGGACCTTCCGCAGCGTATAGGTAGCCTCGTGAACCCGTTAGAGCCATTTGAAGCATGGGCGCGCAGAATTCCCCTCTTCAGCCGGTTAGGCTGGAGAGCGAACAGCTGTCACTGAGGAAGGCAGGGGTGTCAGATACGCCTGGAGACACGCATCTGGGAATTGCTGCCCAATTAAAATATTTCTGAACGCAAAAGATGACGGTTCCTACCGAGGGAGCTAGCGGAAAGCGTTATCTGGGAAACCCGAACAGACCAACCGTGCGTTTGTTGTTTGGGGCGTTACCGTTCATCACGACTAACTGGCTTCGTCTGGAAAAGGACAAGCTCCACAGCATCATAGCCCTCTGCGGCAACTGCAGGCCAAACAACCAGAGCTGAGGCAAGGCTTGATCATTTTTATTTTTTTTTTAACCTCTGCTAGTCAAAGCTGCGATGGGTTTCACCTGCGTGCTCAAATGTGAACATATGGATACGTAATACAAAGAACACAGCCCCCGAGCCAAATCCTTTCGTGATACATAGGGCAAGTTCCCAGCTGAATATTACTACTGAGGGGCATAATAAATATTCATGCTTGTTTACAACTTAATGTACGTTTGTTGCCCCATGGACTTCATTGGCAATTCCCATTGCTGGGTCTTGCGTAGGGACGATTGGGCTCTTGAGTTTCTCAGTTTTCGAAAGCCAAAGGGCTTTCGGCGAGAGATCCTTGCAGGCACGGCTCATCGCTGTGCTTAGTGCCTGTCAGCAAAAGACAAAAGACATTTTATTTTGAAGTAGACAATTTAAGTTATGTGTGTGTCTGAGGCCCAAAGTGTCAGTTATTTGTACGTCTAAGGCCTAAACAGAGGAGGAACGCCATTCAATTTATCTTAATAGCCCGTTTTCCTTTTCTGTGGGGTTTTAAAAAATTTATTACCATTACTTAACACTAATTTGTTTTGCGTGTATTTTGCCCATTTACAAGCGCTGCCGTTCACAGTTCTGTATGTGTCTTTTCCAACTTTTATTCCTTTTCCTATTTTTTTTTTTTTTTTGGCTTTCCAATCCCCGAACCGGTTTCGCGTTTTAAAACTTTTCGGCACTTCCAGTTTCCTTGTTCAGGGGAAAAATGCCGTGCGTCCCCCCTCGCCCCAGCACAAGCCCGGCTAAAACGAGAGGGTGGCCACTCAAGCCGGGCTGCAGCTAAAACTTTCCTTTTAAGCGGCTGCTGGCTGCGAGGCGTTTCAATTAAAACAAAATAATCGCTGCGGTTTTATTTAAGTTTGGTCTCGCCGCTAGCGCAAATGGCATCGCCGGCTAATTTTTGGGGTTTTTTTTAATTTTTTTTTCTTTTTTTTTTTTTTTGCTAACTTCATCGCGTCGGTTTAAAGGAGAGGAACCGTCTGCCCCTGTACTATAGCAGCAAAACCTGGGGCTCGCCCTCCCGGGCAGGGCAGAGCCGGCAGCCACCGCAACGGCGCGGCAAGGGGCCGGAGATCGCCCCTAGGCTGGGCGTAGGAAAACAATTAATCGAGCGACTTCGCGTTTCGAGCTGCATGAACGCCCCGATGCTTTCCAAAGAACGGAGCCCCGCTTCGCATCCCAAACCCAAAAAGGGTGGCGGGGGGAGGAGGAGGAAAGGGGGGGGTGGTGGTGGTAATCGCCTGAGCCGCGG